>CM059294.1:372500-397500 GCA_030340665.1 Neosalanx taihuensis | reverse complement strand
CGTCTCTCTCTCTTGCTGCACATAAGTACCAGGACCACACCCAAACTAGCACACTGGAGCCGCCCAGAATGCTGATACTGAAAGAACCTCCCAGATCCAGTAGATAGACCCACAGCCCAGCTGAGACCCGGGGACAGAATAATGATGGGATGGACCTTCAGACATGAAACAGCCACAGATAGAAAGATGGACAAAAGAGAGAGTGAAGGGGAGACAGAGTGGGAGACATGGGGAGAGAGGTAGAGAGACAGACAGAAAGAGAGAGAGCGACAGATAGACAGAGAGAGAAAAAGACAGAGACAGATAGACAGAGAGAGAGAGAAAGAGAGAAAGTGACACAGAGAGAAAGAGAAATAGAGAGAGAGGGAGAAAGAAAGAGAGAGAGAAAGAGAAAGAGAGAGAGAGAATGAAAGAGAGAGACAGACAGAGAGAGAGAGAGAAAGAGAGAAAGTGACAGAGAGAGAGAGAGAGAAAGAAATAGAGAGAGAGAAAGAAAGAAAGAAAGAGAGAGGGGGAGAGAGAGAGAGAGAGAGAGAGAGAGAGAGAGAGAGAGAGAGAGAGAGAGAATGCCCCAAATATATTCCGCTGCATGCATCTCACCTCTCCAGCCATGAGCTGTTTACTTCTCTATCAGCTGCAGAGTTCCATCCATATTCACAGGAACTCCAGACCCTCTGCTTATCTCCACACCTCCTTCCAAAACCTCCGCACATACATACATACATAAACACTCCTTCCTGAGAGTAGGAGGTAGTTGAGGAGGCGTGGGGGGGACAGGGGTGAGGAGGAGCATGGTTGGGGGGGAGGATAAGGATCACCTTGAATTCAAAGTAGAGGATTGTGGGTCTTCTGTGGACAAACTAGTGTTGAGCCCCAGAGTCCTGGACTCAGCGCAGCTACCACAGGACGAGGAGGGGGGGGGGGGAGGTCGAGGGGGGGGGGGGGGGTCAGGGGGGGGAGGACAGAAACAGGAGGATGAACACGGGAGAGGATGGGGGGTTAGAGAGGGGAGATTGTATGTTGTGATTTTATTGTATTTCTTGTTCTTTTTCCCTTCTTCGTGTCGCTTTAGGGAAACTTGGAAAAGCGCGTTGCGGTCGCTGATCATGCAACAGAATAATTCTAAACTGTCCATGGGTACTTAAACATGGGTTTAATACGGTTTATATTGAGGTATGTCCTTATTATTCTATACAGACCCGTCATACATTAATTTGATCGTCGTTAAAGCCGTTCAAATATTGATATTCAACCGGGACAATTCTATAGTTTTAGGCGCTTCCACTCTATAGAAATGTGTCTTTATGTGGCCAAGAGTCATTATGTTGTTTTTTTTAAGATAGGAGCGGGGGGGAGCGGGGCACGAGGAAGAAGTCTTTTCATACAACTGGCTGGCTCGAGACCAGAGACGCATTCTGAGAGGGGGAACCAGAACCCCATTCCTCTGCGCGTGCGGTGCTGGTTGGGGATTGAAGTTAGGAACTCTCTGCGCGACTAATTGCGCGCGATGTCTTTCATGAATATTCATCCCGTCGTGTTCAGCCCCTCGCCTAATTAGCCGGGAGATAGAGGAGAAGAGACAGAGGAGCCTCCCTGAGCATCCTCCAGGGGCTCTGCTGGAACAGCCCCGGTTCATTAGCCAAAAAGTAAAGCGAAAAAACTTACCTGAAGAGCGCGGGACGTTTTGGTCTCCGAAAATGAACAGGCAAATGGTTTACCGAAATAGCAGTTAAAGCCTATTACGCATGTCCATCAAACAGGACAGAACGTGGAAAAATGCAATTATTTTACGGTAAAACTGGGAATATTATTGTGTCGCTTTACTTTTTGCATAGCATGAATTTCTAAATTTACACAGTGCACGTGTCGTCTAACGGTCACAACATTGGAAAGTGTGAAGAAGTGTTAAACTGAGCTCATGAACTCTTCGATTTTTGTTGGTCTATTTTATGTATTTAAACAAAATGTACCCAGAGCGGCACCGCTGCCCCCTGGCTCGCAGATGGAGAGGCAGATATGCACCACGAACAAGTACATTAAATCATGAATCATTAATCATAACTTTTACTGTTTTACTGTAGTTTTACTGAACTAAAGTGTCCATCGGTACTTTCGCTGCCCCCACCCCTGCTGCCCCTGCTGCCCCCACCCCTGCTGCCCCTGCTGCCCCCACCCCTGCTGCCCCTGCTGCCCCCACCCCTGCTGCCCCTGCTACCCCCAGCCCTGCTGCCCCCATCCCTGCTGCCCCCACCCCTGCTACCCCCACCCCTGCTGCCCCCATCCCTGCTGCCCCCACCCCTGCTGCCCCCATCCCTGCTGCCTCCATCCCTGCTGCCTCCATCCCTGCTGCCCCCACCCCTGCTGCCTCCATCCCTGCTGCCCCCACCCCTGCTGCCTCCATCCCTGCTGCCCCCACCCCTGCTGCCCCCATCCCTGCTGCCTCCATCCCTTCTGCCCCCACCCCTGCTGCCCCCACCCCTGCTACCCCCATCCCTGCTGCCCCCACCCCTGCTGCCCCCATCCCTGCTGCCCCCACCCCTTCTGCCCCAACCCCGCTGCCCCCACCCCCGCTGCCCCTGCTGCCCCCATCCCTGCTGCCCCCACCCCCGCTGCCCCTGCTGCCCCCACCCCTGCTGCTCCTGCTGCCCCCATCCCTGCTGCCCCACCCCTGCTGCCCCCACCCCCGCCGCCCCCACCCCTGCCTAATATTGGACCTGTGCACTAACTTCTGCTCTATCTGTCTTTAAACGGCTCATATCAGATGTTGTCATTTTATTATTAATTATTCCCTAATGGGTCATATTAAAGTCAATAACTCTTCTTTAATGTTGTTTGTTTTTTGTTTCTTTGTTTGTTTCTTTGTTGAAAACATCTGCAGAAAGCACGTGCTATAGTGCTCCTGGCGGGAGGGTTGGTGGCGCGAGGGACTCCGCTCACACTGCGGGGGGTGATGGGGGGGGGCTCGTGAGCAGGGGTCACAGCTACCTGGATGTCAGTGCGTTACCGTGGATGGGTCCCACGTCAGGCCTCATCCCGTCACACTGGCTGACAGGGAGCGCGAGCGGCTTTAACAGAACAGTTCTAATCCAGACTGAAGGCCTCCTGCGTTACGCAATTCACGGAACACAACAAGGACTAATCAACTGAATAGAAGAACTGTATGACGTGTATTTTTTGGACTGGGTACCAGAATAAATCGTTGTTGTAATTGTTAATAAGAAAGTGAGAAGACATGTTCATATCTTTAACCCTGGTTAGAAACACGAGGAAACCTATTCAGAAAGAGACTCATCACAATGGAGACGTTCAAATTGGACATTGTTATTTTTGGACAGGGTCACCACTATATAGCGTCCCTTGTTCTTAGTATTCAGCGACTTTAAAACCTTATAATTGTCTCGCGCAATTTTTATTTATTTATTTGAGAGCCATCATATCTGGCCTCGTTCTCTTCCTTTTCCTGTTGGGTCTATCCTTCATCAATAGGATCTGTGTGACCCCCTTTAACTCTCCATGGCAACGATGCGCGCCAGGGCAAAAATTCACCTCGTGCACAAAAGACCATATTCTATACAAAGAGACGCGCGAGCATCTGGAGCGAGGGGTTTGTCTTTCTCTCGCTTTCTTTCACTCTTTCTCTCTCTCTCTCGCTTTCTTTCACTCTTTCTCTCTCTCTCGCTCTCTCTCTCCCTCTCTCCCACTCTCTCTCCCTCTCTCTCTCTCTCCCTCTCTCCCACTCTCTCTCTCTCTTTCCCTCTCTCTGTCTCTCTGTCTCTCTCTCTCTCCCTCTCTCCCACTCTATCTCCCTCTCTCTCTCTCTCTCTCTCTCTCTCTCTCTCTCTCTCCCTCTCTCCCACTCTCTCTCCCTCTCTCTCTCTCTTCCCCTCCCTCCCTCCCTCCCTCCCTCTTCCCCTCTCTCTCGTAGAAAAGTACAGAGTAGTTCTGTGTGAGCAGACCAGACAGATGTTTCTGGACTGGAAGCAGAGGATGACTGAATGGGAAACTATCTCCATGAGTTCACCATGACTCCACACACACACACACACACACACATCCGGACGGCGTCAGCTCCTGGGCCAGAACAGTGACAAGCAGCCTGTTCTGAAGGTGCAGATCACAGGGTATTAAAATATAACATTGTTATGTCCCATATATATTGCATAAAGAAAATGCGATTTATAAGAAAAAATATTTAATTATGTATATTCAATTATAGACTAGTTTTAAAAAATCCTATCCTGTTGTTGTTATTATTATTATGAAAGAACAGTAGAAATTCTATTTTAAGCCTTTGGTATTGTTATAAGCGGTTCACCAGGCTACAGTTAATATTATGTAGCCTATACAAATAAATCAAAATGGAAATAACATCATGATATTGACATGAAAGAAATGTTTTAATATTCCTGCTTTTCCATTTAACGTAAGGGTCAGACTGACCCGGTCACTACCTGCCATGCAATAGTTATGGTCTTCTATAAATATAGACTAAATAAGATATTTCAGACAGATATTTGACCAAACCGTCCTGAAATAGCACCCCTAATTACACTTGAATAAAGCTTGTGTTTGTCTCTCAACATTCCTAATAAATAAATATATAAAGGATAAGAAAACCCGCCTTTCAGAAGATGATGACGAGAACTGGTGACCCCAAGAACATCTTATAGACATACACACACATCCTCACACACACACACATCCTCACACACACACACACACACACACACACACACACACTACATCCTTACACACACACTGTCAGATTTAAAAACCGGACAACACGACACACTCACCGTGTTCAAGTCCTGGATTAACAGTAGAGCGACTTCTTCTTCTAAAACCAAGAACACGTGAAAAATGACAACAAACATAAAAACATGAATCTAAGATTATATATAAAAAACTGCATTCAGGTTAATAATTAAAATAGGACTGATGCCTAAAATCTCTTCCAGAACCCCCCGTTAGAGAGAGAGAGGAGCCTGACTGCAGACAGACTGGAACAGCAGAGATGTTAGATTTGTTTAAAGCCCCACATTTCCATTTAAGAACGTGATTGTGTTTGTAAAGATCCCTTTCAATCTTCCATTGCCCCCCCCCCCACTCCCCCCCACTCCCCCCAACCCCCCCATCTCCCCCCTCAGAAGCTGCTTTGCAATTCATAGAATTGGTAATTTGCTATTGGGACAAAACGTGAAGAGAAAAATAATCAGATGAACGAGAAGAGAAGAGAGAAACCAGGAGGACAAACTGCATTTCTCTCTAAGTTGCTGTTTAGTAAAATGCTTCGAGGGAAAACATCCTGTATCTCCACGTCTCTCTTTAATCTGCCTCCACACAATCCACATTTTGTCAAATTGTACTTTTTCCAAATATTATTTGGTGACATGGTTTGATATATTTAGATTAAATAATGTGTATGTTAAGACCAAATATAACATTCTGCCTCTGTATCTTCCTGAATCCTCAACAGACCCATTATTGATTAATGTTCGTTCTGTGTTTGTATTTATAATCGATATTGAATATTAAAATCAGTTGTTTCTTTGCATCCCAATGCTGAAACTATTTTAATATAATAATGATTAGTATTGTTATTATTTGCCTGTTATAGTATTTGCGTGTGTGTGTGTGTGTGTGTGAGAGAGAGAGAGAGAGAGAGAGAGAGAGAGAGAGAGAGAGAGAGAGAGAGAGAGAGAGGGTGGGGGGGTGTATCAGTGCCAGGGAAAAACAGAGACACAGAAATAGACTATAATATCAAAGCACGTGGGGATGAAGAGATCACTGACATTATAAAAGCCATAATTACTGATTGTGGGTCTTTGATATATTTGATAATAGGATGTGTTCTCGCTATCTCGCGATACTTACAGCCGCTTTATTCATCGATACTCATCAGACCCATATCAGACCCTTCTCATTCACAGGCACCTTATGCGTTGATTGCAATTAACATCCCATAATAGTATTGTAGGTGACGGTATCAGTGGAAAGGGGGATTTGGTCCCCCCCCCCCCCCCCTACATGGACCCCCTTACTCCCCCACGTGGTTATTTGCAAAACAACCCGACAGAAAGCCAGTGGATCCTAATCAGCTCGCTCGCGCAGCCTCGCGCCCCATACGGGACAGGAAATGGACGGATTCATGTTTTAAACGTGGATTAGTGCGAGCAACCGGGATCCGCGCGCTCAGCTGCCAGCCTGCCCACATGCTCTGACAGAGGTGTGTTTGAAATCTAACGGCACTGCAGCAGCGTTACGGCTTGAGAAACAAAATACTATTGTAATATAAACACGGTACACGTTCCCATATCGTGTCTAAAACAGAGACCAGGTCCTGTTCTGTGAATCTGCCTCTCGTGGGCTTGAATCAGCCAATAGGAGCTCAGAGGAGGCGTGTCCTCGCGTGTCCTCGCGCCGCCCAGCCCTCCCACAGCAGGTTGGTGCTTCTGGCTCTAAAGCCCAGAGACTCAGAAGTACTCTGCAGTTTTGGAAGTCGGAGCCATGGCGACAACAGCTCAGTATCTCCCGCGGAATAACTCCTTACCCTCCAATCCGCTCATGCACCCGGATTCAGACCGGATGCACCAGGGGACGACCTACCGCGAGGTGCAGAAGATGATGCATCACGAGTACCTGCAGGGTTTAGCAGCGACCAACACGGGACATCCTATGAGCCTGACCCACCACCAGTGGCTGCCCAGCTCCAACACGGACTGGACCACCGGGACCCACCAGCAGGAGCACAAGGTGAGCGTGCAGGCCAGCCGCGAGGACCTAAGCAGCGGCTTCCATCACAGATCTCACCTGGTCCACCAGCAGACGCAGAGCGCGCACCACGGCTCGTGGGCACCGACCACCACGCACCACCTGTCCCCGCTGTCCCCGGGGTCTACCGGGCACCAGTCCCTGGTCTACTCTCAGCCTGGATACACGAACCTGAGCACCATGCTGAGCCCGCAGCCCGCCGCTCTGCACCACAGCATGCATGAAGACCCGGGCAGCCACGAGCACCAGATGGAGTCTCCCCAACAGTTCAGTCACCAGGAGCAGTCAGATGAGGATGCTCCCAGCTCGGATGACCTGGAGCAGTTTGCCAAACAGTTCAAGCAGCGGCGCATCAAGCTGGGCTTCACCCAGGCTGATGTGGGTCTGGCTCTGGGCACGCTGTACGGTAACGTGTTCTCCCAGACCACCATCTGCAGGTTCGAGGCTCTGCAGCTCAGCTTTAAGAACATGTGCAAGCTGAAGCCACTGCTGAACAAGTGGCTGGAGGAGACAGACTCCAACACGGGGAGCCCTACTAACCTGGACAAGATCGCTGCTCAGGGGAGGAAGAGGAAGAAGAGGACCTCGATAGAAGTGGGGGTGAAAGGAGCGCTGGAAAATCACTTCTTAAAATGTCCCAAACCCTCCGCTCATGAAATCACCAGCTTAGCTGGAACTCTGCAGCTGGAGAAAGAGGTGGTTCGGGTTTGGTTTTGCAACAGAAGACAAAAAGAAAAACGAATGACCCCGGTGGGGGTCCCTCATCCTAATATGGAGGAGGTTTATTCTCAAGCGGAGACACCCCCCCACCACCACTCACTACAGAGCCCCGTGCACTGACTGTGAACCATGCACCCTTCTGGGAGGGAGGGGGGGGAGGGGGAGGGAGGGGGGAGAAAAGAGAAAAAGACTCTGGAGTTTACAGTATTTAATTTGTCTTTCTTTCTTCTTGCTGTGAGAAAAGACACTTGGCAGAGTTGAAGTGATCAGACTGTGTCTTCAGGATGAGGGTGGACACACACAGTCACTATTCCACTATTCAGTTCAGACGAATTTGAATCAAAACAAAGATCTTTACTTACCAAAATTCAATGGAGGTTCTTACTCTAAAGTACATGTGACGTTCCAGGTCAGTTCTGAGGGGAACCTTGTTCCACCTCAACTTGGTCTCGTGAACTGTTCGCGGAGCGCGAGGCTGAATATTAAAAACATGAACATGAGCTTATCAGGCTTAAACTGATTAACCATATTTCTAATTACTAGACTCTTTTTAATTTGTTATATTAATTGTGATGTTTGATTTGGACATTTTTAACTTCAGTGTCTATCCTGTGCTGCAGAAATGCTATTATTATGGTTGTTATTATTATTATTGTTGTTATTATTATTATTATTGTTATTATTATTTCTGTCTTTTATTAGGCTGTCTACTGTAATTCATCCACATTCTCAAACTGGGTTGTATTTAAGTTAGTGGCCGGAGGAGAAAGTCAGAAGATGAGAGACATGAAATCATCACACTCAATGTCAGATGCATTTAAAATGCAACAAGATATCTCAGTTCTGGCAGAATTATACAAAGATATTTCAAGCTTTGCAGATGAGTCTCAGTTCTGGCAGAAAAAGATATTTCAAGCTTTGCAGAAGATTACATTTAATTTTGCCGCTCTGGGCTGACAGACTGACAGAACGGCAGAATAGATCACTTCTAGCCTATTTGATGAAACATTTTCTTGTCGATTTCAGTATTCGTTTAATAATAGGCTATTTTCTTTCTAATATTGTTTTCTTTTGCATGGAGCACTTATTCTTACGTTTCAGTATTGCAATTTTTGATTTCTTCATCAATTGGTTTTAGTGGACATGTTTTCAGTGGGCCTATACGCAGTTTCTAGAATCTGGACACATTCAGCTGCCAAATGCCTAAAAACACCAGATCATTCTAATGAGATCAAATACGAAAGTAAAACTCAGGTAATTCTCACCCCCAGATCCAAGAATCAGACATATTGTGATTGAACCCACAGGATTCTGAAACGCATCATGTTCTGCAAAGTCTGTATTCTGAGGAAAACACAGTGACTAAAGAGACTGAGAACAGAGTTTTACTGTTTTCTTTTCTTAGATAAGAAGGGTTATTTGAGGGATAACCATGTATGTTGATCTGCTGAATTTGAAATAACAGTCTTATAATGCTAAAGTCTTATTGCAGTGGTATTCGGTACAGTGGGGAACAACTTTTTTCAACAGCAGAAAATACAAAAAAAAGAACAAAAAGATTTTAAAAATAATGTTGCCAGGATTATTTCCAATATGTAAATATGTCGAATATGTAAACTTCTATTTGTTCTGAGGTATGTTTTCGTTTCTTTTCGGGCAGTTTTGTACACTAACTAATTCCAAGAAGATATTTTAATATGATTTCATTTATGAATCTGACCATTTATATATATATATATTTATTTGGAGCGTTTTGTTTGGCTCATAATGTTATGTTGCAGTGGATTTCAGTATGTTTTGGTTACTACATTGGTTGTATGTTGATTGCTAAATGTAGACTGCAAAGTCACATTTATATTTATGTTATAGTAATATTTTATTACTTACATAAAACATATATACAAGAAGAGTTATTCTGTCTTCATTAATTAAGTCCGTTATTTTTCTGAGGTCTGTGAGCTGAGCAGCAGGTCTGAAGAACCCAGATTTCACTTTTTACAAAGTGTTGAAAACACATCAGATCCAGGTTTGATCCGACTCTGTTAACACGTGTTGGGAAAAGACAACAGTGACCTCAGGCATTCCGTATCAAGTTCATCCATCCTCTCATGTTCACATCTTTGTGTCTTCGCAGTATTAAAATGTGCAATATTATCAACACGAACATTCTGTCTTTTAATTCACCAAGAGATAAAACATATTGGCCTAAATTATTATTATTATTATTATTATTATTATTATTATTATTATTATTATTATTATTATTATTATTATTATTATATACAAATTATTATGTAGGATATTTTCGGCCTTTTCTTATTTCCCTCTCCCGCACACAGGAGCTCCTCTCTCCCGCACACTACCACACACTTTCCCGCCACTATCACAGGAGCCTCTATCACAGGAGCCTCTATCACAGGAGCCTCTATCACAGGAGCCTCTATCACAGGAGCCTCTATCACAGGAGCCTCTATCACAGGAGCCTCTATCACAGCAGCCACTATCACAGGAGCCTCTATCACAGCAGCCTCTATCACAGCAAACCACCCATTACAGTGTCCTTTACCTTTACATCCTACTGTTTAAATTGGACGATAATTGAGTGCTTGTAAAGGGTGTATTTTACATCTAATTTCTATAAACGCACAGTGTTCTACAATAAGGATGATAGTGAAACACATCAACCACCTCAAACTGACCAGAAATACGTCTCATAAAGATCCAGTTGATGGGCCTAATTCACCGGAGAGTAATATAGACTCATGTCATGTTATTGAATTTATTTACTTTTTGGTTCAGATAAACATCCCTAGTTCTGCTTCCTCCTCAGCAGTCTGTGTTTTAATGGATCCAGATCATAAACTGTTCATCTTAGACATCTGCTGTACGAAAATCCCAGTTAAAACATTACAGGTCTGCAAACAACAACACTTTTTAGTCTGTTTAATTTGTAATCCCGATATTACTTGTCTAGTCAAATATATTTAGATCAAAATGTAGATTATAAATAGATGCTTTTGTCCGTATTTACTTTTGAACTAAACATCTATTTGTCAAGACCTCTGATCTTTGAAACAGAACACCTGGTCAAGGCCTTCATCTAAAACAAGCTTAGACAGTTTTATGTTTAGAGATAAAAAGCCTATATTTTCTTTAAAAACAACACACATTTCGCACGTGAGTAATTGTTGAATGATGCGCAGACTAGTTAAAGTGATAAGTAATTCAGAGAGAAAGTCAGAGAACACAAGCAATTTTTATGTCACACCTTTAATAGACAATTATAATTTCCACACCAAAAGCGTGTATTATTGTATTGTCCTCCCACTCTGAATAAAGCATCATTATGTATATTCTACATCTGCCTTGTAACACGTTGCAAATCTCTCAGCAAATCAATTTGGCCCATTTTTTATTGATTAAGTTACACAACATAAAACCGTGGATAATTGATTTGGGTTTTCATTGAGATAAAATGAAACATTGTTGTAGACATTTAAGTTTTTTTGTGTAAACGGACAGCACAAAGTGGGTCAAACGGAGTCCAAATTCAGGTCCGTTGAAGTGACGCTCCAGCTAATGGTGAATCTGAAGCGCCCCCACACGGTGACAATGTGTTAGTACACCCAGAATATAGAGGGCTGAAGTCTCAGGACATGACTGCTTCAGTACTTAACACTGATCATTTTGAAGACTGACATTGTTTATAATGTTGTTTGTTATTAAAAGGTGTGAATTTAAATAATGGGCAAATACAGCTTGACGAAAACCTCCCAAACCATGTCCCAAAATACTGAAAATTATCAATGTTTTGGAGGGAGCAAACAATCCACGTTCACTTCCTGGATTCAAACCACATTAGAGGTGCTTTACTTCCTGTGCTTCTTCAGGATTCTTTTTCTTCAATACTCACACAGCCTGACTGCTACTCTGATGAACATGTAACATGTGATGATGAACACTGTAACATGTGATGATGAACACTGTAACATGTGATGATGAACACTGTAACATGTGATGATTCTACCAACTGTTATGGTCTCTCCCAGCTGTTATGATGGTCTCTCCCAGCTGTGATGGTCTCTCCCAGCTCTGATGGTCTTTCCCAGCTATGATGGTCTCTCCCAGCTCTGATGTTCTCCCAGCTGTTATGGTGGTCTCTCCCAGCTGTTATGATGGTCTCTCCCAGCTGTGATGGTCTCCCCCAGTTGTTATGATGGTCTCTCCCAGCTATGATGGTCTCTCCCAGCTCTGATGGTCTCCCAGCTGTGATGGTCTCTCCCAGTTGTTATGATGGTCTCTCCCAGTTGTTATGATGGTCTCTCCCAGTTGTTATGATGGTCTCTCCCAGCTGTGATGGTCTCTCCCAGTTGTTATGATGGTCTCTCCCAGCTGTGATGGTCTCTCCCAGTTGTTATGATGGTCTCTCCCAGCTGTGAGGGTCTCTCCCAGCTGTGATGGTCTCTCCCAGCTGTGATGGTCTCTCCCAGCTCTGATGGTCTCCCAGCTGTGATGGTCTCTCCCAGTTGTTATGATGGTCTCTCCCAGCTGTGAGGGTCTCTCCCAGCTGTGATGGTCTCTCCCAGCTGTTATGATGGTCCCTCCCAGCTGTGATGGTCTCTCCCAGCTGTGATGGTCTCTCCCAGCTGTGATGGTCTCTCCCAGCTGTGATGGTCTCTCCCAGCTGTGATGGTCTCTCCCAGCTGTGATGGTCTCTCCCAGCTGTGATGGTCTCTCCCAGCTCTGATGGTCTCTCCCAGCTGTGATGGTCTCTCCCAGCTGTGATGGTCTCTCCCAGCTGTGATGGTCTCTCCCAGTTGTTATGATGGTCTCTCCCAGCTCTGATGGTCTCCCAGCTGTGATGGTCTCTCCCAGTTGTTATGATGGTCTCTCCCAGCTGTGAGGGTCTCTCCCAGCTGTGATCGTCTCTCCCAGCTGTTATGATGGTCCCTCCCAGCTGTGATGGTCTCTCCCAGCTGTGATGATCTCTCCCAGCTGTGATGGTCTCTCCCAGCTGTGATGGTCTCTCCCAGCTGTGATGGTCTCTCCCAGCTGTGATGGTCTCTCCCAGCTGTGATGGTCTCCCAGCTGTGATGGTCTCTCCCAGCTGTGATGGTCTCTCCCAGCTGTGATGGTCTCTCCCAGCTGTGATGGTCTCTCCCAGCTGTGATGGTCTCTCCCAGCTGTGATGGTCTCTCCCAGCTGTGATGGTCTCTCCCAGCTCTGGAGTTTTGTGCTCGTCTGCCAGGAGGAGTAGAGTTCCCTCATCAGGGAAGCCGTATCAAACACAGAAGCTGTGGATTAGCTGTGATTAGCAGGGATTACGGCTGGTTAATGGTGGGAAAATACATTAGAAGCCCGGCGCTCTGGGAGGGATTTCACCCGCGCCAGAGGATTTACATTGATCCACAGCAAATGAATGAGGATTAGCAACCTCTATCTGCCAACAGATAAATAACATTAGGGGCATTATACAGCCGCCCCTGTTATTAATGACATTACAAACACTAGTACAATGCTGGCACTTATGGAAATAATTAGGCCTGCTCTGTACTTCATAGGAAGCTGTCCTACTGTACTACACTGATGCTTCTAATAGTAGAAGGGAAGAGAAGGTGATGGAGAGAAGGAGTAGAGATGGAGGCAGATCATTTCAGAGAGATAGAGAGAAGGAAAATGAAATACACAATAACAATAAACAAATTTGTAGAAAGAATTAAAAAGAGGGACTGCAACAGGATGTTGGAACCACTAACCCAGGTTTACATCAGGACTAACCCAGGTTTACTTCAGGACTAACCCAGGTTTACTTCAGGACTAACCCAGGTTTACATCAGGACTAACCCAGGTTTACTTCAGGACTAACCCAGGTTTACATCAGGACTAACCCAGGTTTACATCAGGACTAACCCAGGTTTACATCAGGACTAACCCAGGTTTACATCAGGACTAACCCAGTTTTACTTCAGGACTAACCCAGGTTTACATCAGGACTAACCCAGGTTTACATCAGGATTAACCCAGGTTTACATCAGGATTAACCCAGTTTTACTTCAGGACTAACCCAGGTTTACATCAGGACTAACCCAGGTTTACATCAGGATTAACCCAGGTTTACATCAGGATTAACCCAGTTTTACTTCAGGACTAACCCAGGTTTACATCAGGACTAACTCAGGTTTACATCAGGATTAACCCAGGTTTACATCAGGATTAACCCAGTTTTACTTCAGGACTAACCCAGGTTTACAACAGAACTAACCCAGATTTACATCAAGATTAACCCAGGTTTACATCAGGACTAACCCAGGTTTACATCAGGATTAACCCAGTTTTAATTCAGGACTAACCCAGATTTACATCAAGATTAACCCAGGTTTACATCAGTACTAACCCAGGTTTACACGAGGGTTGACATGTTTACACATGTTTACACATGTTGACATGTTTAGGGTTGGCAGGTTTACACTCAGGGTTGACATCAGGACTAACCCAGGATTACAGCAGAATTAACCCAGGTTTAAAGCCGGATTAATCCAAGTTGAATTTGGTTTAACTAACCCAGACCAAATCACTCGGTTGAGATCCAAACCTCCTCCTCTAGTCAGAGACCAGCGACCTGTGGAGCTGAGAGCTAACAGACCAACGACCTGTGGAGCTGAGAGCTAACAGACCAGTGACCTGTGGAGCTGAGAGCTAACAGACCAGAGACCTGTGGAGCTGAGAGCTAACAGACCAGTGACCTGTGGAGCTGAGGGCTAACAGACCAGTGACCTGTGGAGCTGAGAGCTAACAGACCAGCGACCTGTGGAGCTGAGAGCTAACAGACCAGTGACCTGTGGAGCTGAGAGCTAACAGACCAGTGACCTGTGGAGCTGAGGGCTAACAGACCAGCGACCTGTGGAGCTGAGAGCTAACAGACCAGCGACCTGTGGAGCTGAGAGCTAACAGCTATCAGCTAACAGATATCAGCATGAGAGGGAGGAGAGAGGAGAGAAGACGGAGGAGAGAAGAGGGAGGAGAGGAGGAGAGGGAATTAAAGAGGGAGGAGAGGGAAGAGAGGAGGGAGAAGAGAAGAGAGAAGATGGAGGGGAGAAGAGGGAGGAGAGGGAAGAGAGAGGAGAGAAGAGAGAAGAGGGAGGAGAGAGAGGAGAAGAGGGAGGAGAGGGAAGAGAGAGGAGAGAAGAGAGAAGAGGGAGGAGAGAGGGGAGAAGAGGGAGGAGAGGGAAGAGAGAGGAGAGAAGAGAGAAGAGGGAGGAGAGAGGGGAGAAGAGGGAGGAGAGGGAAGAGAGAGGAGAGAAGAGAGAAGAGGGAGGAGAGAGGGGAGAAGAGGGAGGAGAGGGAAGAGAGAGGAGAGAAGGAGGAGAGAAGAGGGAGGAGAGAGGGGAGAAGAGGGAGGAGAGGGAAGAGAGAGGAGAGAAGGAGGAGAGAAGAGGGAGGAGAGAGGGGAGAAGAGGGAGGAGAGGGAAGAGAGAGGAGAGAAGGAGGAGAGAAGAGGGAGGGGAGAAGAGGGAGGAGAGGGAAGAGAGAGAAGGAGGAGAGAAGAGGGAGGGGAGAAGAGGGAGGAGAGGGAAGAGAGAGAAGGAGGAGAGAAGAGGGAGGGGAAATGTCTGCATCTGAAGTATTTTTCAGAATCTGACAGATGAAATTTCCAGCAGTTTCTGCATCTTTTCACTCCTCCTCTAATTTTCTCGCTCCAGCTGAGGTCTTTCCACACCTTCCTCTGGCTGATGTACTAAGATCTTCACTCCAGCAGAGAGGGGTGGGGGGTACAGAAGGAGGGGGAAGAGGAGGACTGGATGGATATGGAATAATGCGTTTTTTTTTCATCAAATATTCCTTCTCTTCCCCATACCTCAAGGTTCCTCCTGTGAGTGACTTGAAAGATAGTCTGCAGTGTGGCCACACATTGAACAGCTAGTTACCATATGAAACACACTACTGGCGACAGGCAGGAGGGGGAGAGAGGGGGAGGAACTCTTGTGTTATTTATAATACTCTGCCTTGTAGCTATGTGGGCTTGCCTTCATGTAGACTCCAAGGTATAGACCTATATAGAGAGGGATATAAGTACAGGTTTAGAGAGTGGCTCCTCCTGCCTCCTCTGAGGGTGTGAAGAGCTGGACCGGACATCAGATGGCTCGGAGGAGGACTTCTAACAGACCTGGCTGTCTGCCACAGTCACAGTTAGCAGAGGTCCCTCTTCTCCCAGGGTGCTGTGCAGTCAAAGAGGCTGTCAGCAAACAGCACAGAGACACCTACAGGCTCACTGAGGAGTATTTACAAGGTTTCAGTAAATATTGCAATTTTATCAGTTGTTACATTTACATGTAGTCATTTATCAGACACTCTTATCCAGAGTGACTTACAGCAGGTACAGGGACATTCCGCCTGAGGCAAGTAGGGTGAAGTGCCTTGCCCAAGGACACAACGTCATTTTGCATGACTGAGAATCAAACCTGCAACACTTTGATTCCCAGCCCACTTCCCTAACCGCTCAGCGTTATTTTGTTTTCGTCTGTGAGTGTGTGTGTGTGTGTGTGTGTGTGTGTGTGTGTGTGTGTGTGTGTGTGTGAGTGTGTGTGTGTGTGTGTGTGTGAGTGTGTGTGTGAGTGTGTGTGTGTGTGTGTGTGTGTGTGTGTGTGTGTGTGTGTGTGTGTGTGTGTGTGTGTGTGTGAGTGTGTGTGTGTGAGTGTGTGTGTGTGTGTGTGTGAGTGTGTTTGTGCTGTTAGTTGACAGGGTGCTAGTTTGACAGTTGTACCGCCCCAGTCCGACTCCCCACCTGCCTCTGGCTCTGGAGCAGGTCGACACCCAGAGGGAGCTGGGTGCTGGACGCCTGAAATGAGAGCCCGCTCTTTTATTATTATTACTCTCCCTCTCCTCCTTCTCCTCCTCTCCCTCTCCTCCTTCTCCTCCTCTCCCTCCCCCTCCTCCTCCTCTTCATCCTCCTTCTTTATCCTCTTTTTCCTCCTCCTCCTCTCTCCTCCTCCTTCACCTCCTCCCCTCCTCTCCTGCTCTTCCTCCCTCTCCTCCTCCTCTCTCGTCTCCTCCCCCTCCTCTTCCCCCCTCCTCCTCTTCCTCCCTCTACTCCTCCTCTCTCCTCCTCCTCCTTCTCCTCTCCTCCTCTCAGCTCTCCTATTTACAGAAACCAGGAGGCCATTTAGACAAGACATTCAAGGCTGCATCTTTAATTGTCAGTTCTCAAAGGACGTGCTCGTCCAATGAAAGGCTTCCTGAACTCACTTGGAGTGTGTCTGTATCTGTGGGCTGCATGGAGCTGCTCTGTACTCTGTGGACAGGATGACACTAAACCTCAAAGCAGAGTCTTCTTGTGAACAGCCATAGGAAGGTCAAGCAGGCCTTGAACGAGGCTGCATGAGACACCAGGGTCATCCACAACAAAGACACTGTCCACTTTTAAGATGCATCAAACAGACAAGAAGCTTTTTTATCTGGTTTCTTCTATACATACAGTATTTGTATATATGTATATAGATATATATAAGGAGTCATGTGGCTCAGCGGTTAAGGCGTGGGGCTAGTGATCGGAAGGTTGCGAGTACACTTCCTGACTGTGCCAACATGACATTCTGTCCTTAGGCAAGGCACTTCACCCTACTTGCCTCAGGGGGAATGTCTCTGTACTTACTGTAAGTCGCTGTGGATAAGAGTGTCTGATAAATGACTCCATGTTAATGTAATGTGACACATGCAGAACTGATCATCTGAATGCAGACATGTTAAAGCATGAAGAGACTCTGGGAGGAACATCGGAGCAGATTGTTCATCTGAACCTTTATTCTCCAGCCTGACACAGCTACACCCAGGAGAATGACACAGCTGACTGACACAGCTGACTGACACAGCTGACTGACACAGCTACACCCAGGACATCATCACAGGGAGGGGGGGGGAGGAGGGGGGGAGGAGGAGGGGGGAGGAGGAGGGGGGAGGAGAAGATGTCTGTGGCAAGGGTAGAGCTAGGGAGCAATGCTGTGTTCAAGGACGCATCGTGCCACTCAGTAATGAGAAAAGTACACAGATGATCTAGATACAGATGATGTAGATACAGATGATGTAGATACAGATGATGTAGATACAGATGATCTAGATACAGATGATCTAGATACAGATGATGTAGATACAGATGATCTAGATACAGATGATCTAGATACAGATGATGTAGATACAGATGATCTAGATACAGATGATCTAGATACAGATGATGTAGATACAGATGATGTAGATACAGATGATGTAGATACAGATGATGTAGATACAGATGTGTGAGAACATTAACACAACCCAGACCTGAAGCGAATCAGATCACTGAGAGGGGAGCAGGGGGGAGAGGAACAGGGGGGAAAGAACAGGGGGGGAGAGGAACAGGGGGAGAGAACAGGGGGGGAGAGGAGCAGGGGGGAGAGGGAACAGGGGGGAGAGAACAGAGGGGAGGAGAGGAGCAGGGGGGAGAGAACAGGGGGGAGAGGGAGCAGGGGGGAGAGAACAGGGGGGAGAGAACAGGGGGGCACACATCAGGCAGACAGGCAGACAGACAGACAGACAGACAGACAGACAGACAGACACACACACACACACACAGACAGACAGACAGACAGACAGACAGACAGACAGACAGATAGATAGATAGACAGATAGATAGATAGACAGGCAGACAGACAGATAGACAGGCAGATAGACGGACAGATAGATAGATAGACAGGCAGACAGACAGATAGATAGACAGGCAGACAGACAGATAGACAGGCAGATAGACGGACAGATAGATAGATAGACAGGCAGACAGACAGATAGATAGACAGGCAGACAGACAGCCCACCCAGAAGAGATGCACCAATACTATTATCTCCACCCAGGAAAGCTGCACCAACAATAGAATGAATCTACTCCTTAATTCCCTCTCCACCTACGCTCTATATCTACCGCCCCCTTCTCCCTCCTCCCCCCTCCCTCCTCTCCCTCCCACCCTCCTCTCTCTACCCCTCTCCTCCCTCCATCCCCCTCCCACCTCCTCTCACTACCCCTCTCCCTCCCTCCTCCCCCTCTCCTTACTCCGGTGGCTTGTTATGATCACCTTTAACCCCAGCTTTCAGCAGTGTCAAAACGACCATTTAGGCTCTTCCCAAGGGCTAAGCTGGTCCATCACAACATGGCCCATAAATCATTACTGGGGGAGGGGGAGGGGGGCCTGACATTAACATTCACAGCCTGAAGGAGTCCTTTGCCTCCATCCCTCTACTCCTCCCCCCATCCTCCCCCATCTTCTCCCATCCTCCCCCATCCTCCCCCATCTTCTCCCATCCTCCCCATCCTCCCCCATCTTCTCCCATTCCTCCCCCATCCTCCCCCATCCTCTCCATCCTCCCCCATCCTCCCCCATCGTCTCCCATCCTCTTCCCATCCTCCCCCATCCTCCCCCTATCCTCTCCTATCCTCCCCCATCCTCCCCCATCTTCTCCCATCCTCTCCCATCCTCCCCATCATCTCCCATCCTCCCCCATCCTCCCCCATCTTCTCCCATACTTTCCCATCCTCCCCCATCCTCCCCCATCTTCTCCCATCCTCTCCCATCCTCCCCATCCTCTCCCATCCTCCCCCATCCTCCCCCATCCTCTCCTATCCTCCCCCATCCTCCCCCATCTTCTCCCATCCTCTCCCATCCTCCCCCATCATCTCCCATCCTCCCCCATCCCTCCCCCATCTTCTCCCATACTTTCCCATCCTCCCCCATCCTCCGCCCATCCTCCCCCATCTTCCTCCATCCTCTCCCATCCTCCCCCATCCTCTCTCATCCTCCCCCTTTCACAGAGACCAGCCCTGTCCACTAACTCTGTCCACTAACTCTGTTAACTAACTCTGTCCACTAACCCTGTCCACTAACCCTGTCCACTAACTCTGTCCACTAACTCTGTTAACTAACTCTGTCCACTAACCCTGACCACTAACCCTGTCCGACTCAAAGGAAAGGGGAAAAGGGGAGATGGAGAGAGAGAAGAGGGACAGAGGGGAAGAGAGGGAGGGGGGGGAGAGAGAGGGGGAGGGAGGGGGACAGGGGGGAGGGGGACAGGGGGGAAAGGGGTCTGGCAGGAGCAACTATTGTCTTGGCAGCCGACTGTCTCCCCTTTTCCTCTAAACAGTTCTTCCTGATAGCTTCCTGCTCCACTGCAGTCCCTCCTCCCAGACCTGGCATGGTGCTATCACCCTCCACCCCCCCCTCCACCCCCTCCACCCCCTCTCCATCCTCCACTTCCCTCCACCCTGCACCCACACCCTCCACCCCTTCACCCTCCACCCTGCACCCCAACCTCCACCCCCTCCACCCCCCACCCCCCCTACCCTCATTCCAATCCCCACCCCCCCCACCCTCACTGCCATCTCCCCAAAAAGCAGCACATGTGACCGATACACTCCATTGCCTCACCCCTTAGCCCTCTCACCCCCCTCTCACCCCCCTCTCACCCCCCTGCCTCCCCAGTTTGACTTCCTCTCGGTCACCTGCTGCTGTCTCCTGCAGGCTGGGGGTGGAGGGGGGGGGTGACCCTGGCTGTCCCACTCATAATGAGGGGGGAGGGGGTGACCAGCAGGGTGAGGTACACATCCTGCCCCCTCCAGAGATAGGGGGGGTCAGACAGTAGGGGGTGGGGGGAGAGTAGGGGGTGGAGGGAGGTGTTGATGGGGGGAAATCCTTGTCACATCCTCTCAAGTTTGAGAACAAGTCTGTCGTATCAGCATGCTTTGACTGATCATTACACAGTACACAACTGTACTCATATGGACACACACAACTGTACTCATATGGACACAACTGTACTCATATACATACAACTGTACTCATATACACACAACTGTACTCATATACACACACACCTGTACTTAAATATAGACACACACACACCTGTACACCTAGGAAGGGGGGTGAGAAGACGGAGGAAAGGGAAGGGTGATGAGGGGAAGGAGGGGGGAGGAGGGGGAAGGAAGGATGTGGTGGGAAGGAGGTGGGAAGACAGGTGAGGGTTGGTGATGGGGGGGGAGGATGAGAGGGTTGGTGATGGGGGGTGAGGTGATAAGGGGGGAGGATGAGAAGAGGTAAGGGGGGTTGATGAGGGGAGGGTAAACATGACCTTGGGGGGGGGGGGGGCCACCTCAGAGGGATTAATTGGTGTGGCTCCTTTCTGGAGCAATTAAAGCCAGACCTCAGGCACACTGCTGTTATGAACCACTCTGACTGAGGGTGTGTCTACCTGGGTCTGACTGAGGTGTGCTGGGGAATTGTGAGGTGGAGTGTGTGTGTGAGTGTGAGTGAGTGTGTGTGGGTGTGTGACTGTGTGTGTGACTGTGTGTGTGTGTGTGTGTGTGTGTGTGTGTGTGTGTGTGTGTGTGTGTGTGGTGTGTGTGTGTGTGAGTGAGTGAGTGCGTGTGAGTGTGTGGACTGCATGTGTGGGTGTGATTGCGTGTGTGAGTCAGTGTGTTCATGAGTGTGTGTGATTGTGTGTATCAGTAAGTGTGTGTGTGTGTGTCAGTAAGTATGTGTGACTGTGTGTGTGACTGTGTGCGTATGTGTGATTGTGTGTGTCAGTAAGTGTGTGTGTGCAGTCCCTTAGGGAAGAGACAAGGACAGGAATTTCTGAAGAAACTCTTTCTGAGGCAGCCAGTGCACACATACTGTATACTGTGTGTGAGTGTGTGTGTGTGTGTGTGTGTGTGTGTGTGTGTGTGTGTGTGGTGTGTAGTGTGTGTTTCAGTACAGAAGGCTGGTCGGGGTCTTGTGTCTTTCATATCTCCACCTCTGTCCCTCCCTCCAGCCGTCAATAGTGGACCAAGGTCTGGCAGGCCTCTCTGCTCATTCAGAGCTTTGTTGCTGCAGCCCTGACTCTCTCTCTCTCTCTCTCTCTGCTCCTGTGTGTGTGTGTGTGTGTGTGTGTGTGTGTTTGAAGGTTAAGAAGAGAAGTCAGGGAGGGTCTCTGCTAGGGTAGAGCACAGAGACAAGGGAAAGACCAGGCAGGGTCTTCTTGAGAGAGACCAGAGAGAGAGGATAGGGGAGAGGAGGGGAAAGGAGGGAGAGGAGTGGAGAAGGGATAGGAGGGGAGGGGGAGGGGAGGGGAGGGGGGGAGGAGGGGAGGGGAGGGGAGTGGGAGGGAGGGGAGGGGGAGGGGAGGGGGAGGGGAGGGGGGGGAGGAGATCTACTGGAGTCTCCAGGTTCATTGGAAGCTGCAGGATTTCAGTCCTGCTCTCCAAGAGCTCATCATGACAGGAACACAGTGTAGAAATACATCCATGCTGTTTTATGTATTTAGTCTTGGATATTCTACCGACCATCACAACATGAAGTCCACTGATACAGATGAGACACGAGAGTCAGCACTCCAACAAGCTTCTCTAACAGAAGTGATGGCTGCTAGCTGCTAAGAAACAGTGCAGATGAGTGTGATGATGATGATGATGATGATGATGAGGATGAGGATGAGGATGATGATGATGATGATGATGATGATGATGATGATGATGATAAGTATGACAGATGGAAGTGATGATAAGCCTGCCTCACCAGACAGTCTAAAGACCAAGCCCCCTCTGCCCCCGGCCCCCCAGCCCCCCAGAGCTAGGCCCTGCAGCCAGCCCCCTGCAGCCCAGCCCCTGGCCCCTGATCCTGGGCTGGTGGAGAGGAGGAGGAGGGGATCCCAGATGGAGCATCATTCATCATGGTGTCTGACTCCTCCAGCAGTGTTGAAAAGACCCTGGTTATCATTCACCCCTGACACAGCCATCGATGTGCATCCAGCACACACACACACACTCCCCCACCACACACACACACACACCACAACGCACACACACAAGAACATACACACTCATGAACACACTTGCCAAAAGGCTCAACAGATGGACCAGTGCAGATTTTCTCTGCTTTCACTTCAACATTGCTTTCAACACAGACCAGTTGCATGTCTCAAAATAAATCAGTGTCATGGTTGGAGGAAAATACTTAATAATCTTAATAATCCAGTAATCCAGGTGGAACTGAACTCTAAGGACCTGATCTCCGAGGACCTGATCTCTGAGGACCTGATCTCTGATGTCTAGATCTCTGAGGTTCTGATCTCTGATGTCCTGATCTCTGAGGTCCTGATCTCTGAGGACCTGATCTCTGATGTCTAGATCTCTGAGGTTCTGATCTCTGATGTCCTGATCTCTGAGGTCCTGATCTCTGAGGACCTGATCTCTGATGTCCTGATCTCTGAGGTCCTGATCTCTGAGGACCTGATCTCTGATGTCCTGATCTCTGAGGTCCTGATCTCTGAGGACCTGATCTCTGATGTCCTGATCTCTGAGGTCCTGATCTCTGATGTCCTGAACTCTGAGGTCCTGATCTCTGATGTCCTGATCTCTGATGTCCTGATCTCTGAGGTCCTGATCTCTGAGGACCTGATCTCTGAGGTCCTGATCTCTGAGGACCTGATCTCTGAGGTCCTGATCTCTGAGGTCCTGATCTCTGAGGTCCTGATCTCTGATGTCCTGATCTCTGATGTCTAGATCTCTGAGGTCCTGATCTCCGAGGTCCTGATCTCTGAGGTACTAAAGTCTGAGGTCCTGATCTCTGATGTCCTGATCTCTGAGGACCTGATCTCTGATGTCCTGATCTCTGATGTCCTGATCTCTGAGGTCCTGATCTCTGAGGTCCTTATCTCTGAGGACCTGATCTCCGAGGTACTGATCTCCGAGGTCCTTATTTCTGAGGTTTTGATGTCCTGATTTCTGAGGTCCTGATTTCTGAGGTTTTGATGTCTGAGGTCCTGATTTCTGAGGTCCTGATTTCTGAGCTTTTGATCTCTGAGGTCCTGATCTCTGAGGACCTGATCTCTGAGGTCCTGATATCTGATGTCCTGATCTCTGAGGACCTGATCTCTGAGGTCCTGATCTCTGAGGACCTGATCTCCGAGGTCCTGATCTCTGATGTCCTGATCTCTGATGTCTAGATCTCTGAGGTCCTGATCTCTGAGGTCCTGATCTCCGAGGTCCTTATCTCTGAGGTACTAAAGTCTGAGGTCCTGATCTCTGATGTCCTGATCTCTGAGGTCCTGATCTCTGTTGTCCTGATCTCTGATGTCCTGATCTCTGAGGACCTGAACTCTGAGGTCCTGATCTCTGATGTCCTGATCTCTGAGGTCCTGATCTCTGTTGTCTAGATCTCTGAGGTTCTGATCTCCGAGGTCCTGATCTCTGAGGACCTGATCTCTGAGGTCCTGATCTCTGAGGACCTGATCTCTGAGGTCCTGATCTCTGAGGTCCTGATCTCTGAGGACCTGATCTCCGAGGTACTGATCTCCGAGGTCCTTATTTCTGAGGTTTTGATGTCCTGATTTCTGAGGTCCTGATTTCTGAGGTTTTGATGTCTGAGGTCCTAATTTTCTGAGCTGAGGTCCTGATTTCTGAGCTTTTGATGTCTGAGGTACTGATCTCTGAGGTCCTGATCTCTGAGGACCTGATCTCTGAGGTCCTCGGGAGGGAGGGTGGGGAGGGAGGGGAGGGAGGGAAGGGAGGGAGGGGAGGAGGGGAGGGAGGGGAGGAAGGGGAGGGAGGGAGGGGAGGGAGGGAGGGGAGGAGGGGAGGGAGGGGAGGAAGGGGAGGGAGGGAGGGGAGGGAGGGAGGGGAGGAGGGGAGGGAGGGGAGGAAGGGGAGGGAGGGAGGAGGGAGGGAGGGGAGGAGGGGAGGGTGGGGAGGGTGGGGGAGGGAGGGGAGGGAGGGGAGGGAGGGGAGGAGGGGAGGGAGGGGAGGAAGGGGAGGGAGGGAGGGGAGGGAGGGAGGGGAGGAGGGGAGGGAGGGGAGGAAGGGGAGGGAGGGAGGGAGGGGAGGGAGGGAGGTGAGGGAGGGAGGGGAGGAGGGGAGGGAGGGGAGGAAGGGGAGGGAGGGAGGGGAGGGAGGGAGGGGAGGAGGGGAGGGAGAGGGAGGGAGGGAGGGGAGGAGGGGAGGGAGGGCATGCAATGACTTCCATTTGGCGTTTCAGAGCCATATGGAAAATCTAAATAGTTATCAGCAGGTGGAACATCAGCATTCAGAACAGCAGGCAGGTGAACTGATGAAGCTTCACAGTGTTCCCTCCTCCTCCTCACCCACCTCCCCTCTCTCCCCCCATCCCCTCCCCTCCCTCCTCCTTCTCCTCCCCCACCCTCCCTCTCCCCTCTCTCCACAGCCTCCACAGCCCTAATGGGAGGATAAGGACAGGAGGAGGGGAGAGAGAGAAGACCGAGAGAGGGATTAGAGAGACAGTCAGAGACAGTGAGAGAAAGAGAGAGATAGAGATGGGAGGGTGGCAGTGCAGAGAGGGGGGGGGTCAGGGGGGGTCAGGGGGAGCGTGGATGAGGAGGGTTCTTATAAGTGACAAAAGGGCTCTTCATTCTGTCTCAGCTGAAGTCTCAAAGCCAGCTAACTCAGTTAGAGCGCAGGCAGGGTGAGGGAGAGAGAGCTGTGTTATCAGCTGGAGGCCCCTGCA
>CM059294.1:357500-365000 GCA_030340665.1 Neosalanx taihuensis | reverse complement strand
CTGTCCTGTCTCCCACTCCTTTCTCTCTTTCTCTCTCTGTCTCTCTCTCCCTCTCCCTGTCTCTCTCTCTCTCTCTCTCCCTCCTCTCTCTGTTTCTCTTTCTTTCCTGTCTCCCACTCCTCTCTCTCTCTCTCTCTCTCTGTCTCTCTCTCTCTTCCCCCTCTCTCTGTTTCTTTCTGTCCTGTCTCCCACTCCTTTCTCTCTCTCTCTGTCTCTCTCTCTCTCCCTCCTCTCTCTGCTTCTCTTTCTTTCCTGTCTCCCACTCCTCTCTCTCTCTGTGTCAGTCTCTCTTTCTTTCTCCACCTCTCATTCATTGAGCCACCAAACACTTAGACACCTCTAGTTTGCCTCCCTGTCTTACCCTATACCTGTCTCTCTCTCTCGCCCTGCCTGTCTCCCTCTCCCTGCCTGTCTGTCTGCATCTACTCTGTCTTGTTCTTTCTGTATTGTCTCTTTCTCCCTCCCTCCCTCTCCTCCCCTCTCCCTCCCTACCTCCCTCCCACTCCTTCCACTCCCTACCTTTCCTCCCCCTCCCTCCCTCCCTCCCTCCCTCCCTCCCTCCCTCCCTCCCTCCCTCCCTCCCTCCCTCCCTCCCTCCCTCCCTCCCTGCCCCTCCCTCCCTCCCTCCCTCCCTGCCCCTCCCTCCCTCCCTCCCTCCCTCCCTCCCTCCCTCCCTCCCTCCTCTGTGAGGTTGCCTGCCCTCCCCTTCAGGAAAATGAGCAATTCTCTCATTGTAATAATACGGCTCTGTCATCTCCACATTATCGCGGTGATAAAAGATGAAATATTCAGAGAGGCTGGCCTCCTAACCTGATCTGGGCTCGATATTGGGGCTGGGGAAAATGAGTTTTATCAGCTTTAATATACTCCTTGGCAGACTGACCCTTGAAATTAAACATTATTACAGAGCGGATATTTAAAAAACCGGGGCCACAAATTACATCAAAATGAAAATATTAAGGAACATTACGAATCTATCGAGGAGCGAGTCTCTTCCATAAGACCCCCCCCCCCCCACAGAGCTGTGTTCCTGTGTGTGTGTGTCCTTCTGTGGTTGTGTGTGTCCCTGTGTGTGTGTGTGTCCTTCTGTGGTTGTGTGTGTCCCTGTGTGTGTGTCTCTGTGTGTGTGTCCTTCTGTGATTGTGTGTGCCTCTGTGTGTGTGTGTGTGTCTGTGTGTGTGTGTCTGTGTGGTTGTGTGTGTCTCTGTGTGTGTGTGTGTCTGTGTGGTTGTGTGTGTCTCTGTGTGTGTGTGTCTGTGTGTGTCTGTGTGGTTGTGTGTGTCTCTGTGTGTGTGTGTGTCTGTGTGTGTCTGTGTGGTTGTGTGTGTCTCTGTGTGTGTGTGAGTGGAGGCGGAGGGCAGTGTTGTGTCACTAGTATGCTGGTGTGCAGGTGGGTGGAAACAGTAACAGGTGTTTCCTGTCCCAGCAACCCTGAATAAACCAATCAGCTCCTTCAGCTCTCAACATCTGCTTTATTAACACTGCTGCCTGCTGTGTGAGGGATGTGTGTGTGTGGGGGGGTGTGTGTGGGGGTGTGTGTGTTGTGGGGTGTGTGTGTGTGAGAGTTTACATATATGTGTGTGTAAGGGAAAGAGTTTATGTGTATGTGTAGAAGAGTGTGTCGTGTGTAGCAGGTGTGTAGCTGGTGTGTAGCTGGTGTGTAGCAGGTGTGTAGCAGGTGTGTAGCTGGTGTGTAGCAGGAGTGTAGCAGGAGTGTAGCAGGTGTGTAGCTGGTGTGTAGCAGGAGTGTAGCTGGTGTGTAGCAGGTGTGTAGCAGGAGTGTAGCAGGTGTGTAGCAGGTGTGTAGCTGGTGTGTAGCTGGTGTGTAGCTGGTGTGTAGCAGGTGTGTAGCAGGTGTGTAGCTGGTGTGTAGCAGGTGTGTAGCAGGTGTGTAGCTGGTGTGTAGCAGGTGTGTAGCTGGTGTGTAGCTGGTGTGTAGCAGGTGTGTAGCTGGTGTGTAGCAGGTGTGTAGCAGATGTGTAGCTGGTGTGTAGCTGGTGTGTAGCTGGTGTGTAGCAGGTGTGTAGCAGGTGTGTAGCTGGTGTGTAGCAGGAGTGTAGCAGGAGTGTAGCAGGTGTGTAGCTGGTGTGTAGCAGGAGTGTAGCAGGAGTGTAGCTGGTGTGTAGCAGGTGTGTAGCAGGAGTGTAGCAGGTGTGTAGCAGGTGTGTAGCTGGTGTGTAGCTGGTGTGTAGCTGGTGTGTAGCAGGTGAGGTGGGTAGCAGGTGTGTAGCTGGTGTGTAGCAGGTGTGTAGCAGGTGTGTAGCTGGTGTGTAGCAGGTGTGTAGCTGGTGTGTAGCTGGTGTGTAGCTGGTGTGTAGCAGGTGTGTAGCAGGTGTGTAGCTGGTGTGTAGCAGGAGTGTAGCAGGAGTGTAGCAGGTGTGTAGATGGTGTGTAGCAGGTGTGTAGCAGGTGTGTAGCAGGTGTGTAGCTGGTGTGTAGCAGGTGTGTAGCAGGTGTGTAGCAGGTGTGTAGCTGGTGTGTAGCTGGTGTGTAGCAGGTGTGTAGCTGGTGTGTAGCAGGTGTGTAGCAGGTGTGTAGCTGGTGTGTAGCAGGTGTGTAGCTGGTGTGTAGCAGGTGAGGTGTGTAGCAGGTGTGTAGCTGGTGTGTGGCAGGTGTGTAGCAGGTGTGTAGCAGGTGTGTAGCTGGTGTGTAGCAGGTGTGTAGCAGGTGTGTAGCAGGTGTGTAGCAGGTGTGTAGCTGTAGTTGTCTGGTCATTAGGACTGTGTGAAGGCTGTAGTTTCTCTAATCTTTTTCAAACACTGTTCTCCCCTGGAGAGACGGTGATTTGTCACTTTGTGATCGGGGGATTGGAGAAGAGGAGAAATGCAATAAAAAGCTGAAGAGATGCGATTTGAATAGATTTCAGAGGAGGCCCACATGAGGGGAGGGGCCTGGGGGAGGGGGAGTGGAGGGGGAGAGAGGGGCGCTGGGGGAGGGGGGAGGGGAGGGGGAGAGAGGGGCGCTGGGGGAGTGCTGGCTCCCCGAGGACAGAATTAAAAACTTTACTTTTGGTCACCACCTTGCTTCACTGTCACTTATCACATGTTTGTATGTATCTGTGTGTGTGAGTGTGTGTGTGTGAGTGAGTGGTCTGTAAGCACAACTCAGAGGTTATGGATACAACATTCTCCTCCCTCCCTCCCTCCCTCCCTCCCTCCCTCCCTCCCTCCCTCCCTCCCTCCCTCCCTCCCTCCCTCCCTCCCTCCCTCCCTCCCTCCCTCCCTCCCTCCCTCCCTCCCTCCTTTGTTTATACTATCTCTCTCTCTTCTCTCTCCTCTCTCTCTCTCCTCCCTCCCCCTCTCTCTCTCCTCTCTCTTTCCTCTCTATTCCTCTGTCTCTCTCTCCCTCTCTCCTCTCCCCCTCTCTCTCCCTCTCTCTCTCCTCAATCTCTCCTCTCTCTCTTCTCTCTCTCTCTCTCTCTCTCTCTCTCCTCTCTCTCCCCCCTCTCTCTCTCCCTCTCGCTCTCTCCTCTCTTTCTCTCCCTCTCTCTCTCTCTTCTCTCTCTCTCCCTCTCCCCCACTCTCTCTCTCTTCTCCCTCTCTCTTCCCCCCCCTCTCTCTCCTCTCTCTCTTTGTCAGGTCATCTGATGCTGTCAGGGTATTTGTCACAGTGGTTACAAGTTAGTTCCATGTTCCTACTCTCTGTCCCCCCTCCTCTCTCTCTCTCTCTCTCTCTCTCTCTCTCCTCTCCTCTCTCTCCTCCCCCTCTCTCCCTCCTCCCCCCTCTCCCTCCTCTCCTCCTGCTGGTGTGTCAGACTGCCAGGGGGCTGTCAAGAAGGCTGTGTACCGTGACGGCCAGCACCCTAACCCCCTCCCCTCTCTTTCTCTCTCCCTCTCCTCTACCAGACACATACAGACAGTCATGGTCAGCCTGGACATTGAACAGCTGCTAGACTGAGACCTGCAGCCTTGATCATCACCCTCCCCCACCTCCCCCAGTCCTCCCCCAGTCCTCCCCCAGTCCTCCCCCAGTCCTCCCCCAGTCCTCCCCCACCTCCCCCAGTCCTCCATCACCTCCCCCACCTCCCCCAGTCCTCCATCACCTCCCCCAGTCCTCCATCACCTCCCCCAGTCCTCCATCACCTCCCCCAGTGCAGTAATGTGGAGGTCAGGGTCTGTGGGAGGAGCATCTCTGCTCCTCAACTTGAAATACATTTGAATGACTATTATACTGCTACCATACTACACAGCTATACTGCTACCATACTACACAGCTATACAGCTACCATGCTACATTAATACACTGCTACCATGCTACATTAATACACTGCTACCATGCTACATTAATACACTGCTATACTGCTACATTACTACACTGCTATACTGCTACCATGCTACACAGCTATACTGCTACCATACTACCATACTACACAGCTATACTTCGACCATACTACCATACTACACTGCTATACTGCGATCATACTACCATATTACACAGCTATACTGCTACCATGCTATATTACTACACTGCTATACTGCTACCATACTAAACAGCTATACTGCTACCATACTACCATACTACGCTGCCATACTGCTACTATACGTCCCTTTAGCCCCTCCCCCCTCTGTCCTTCTCTGCCTTCCTCTCAACTCCTCAGAGTGGGTCCTACCTGACACAGAGAGGAGTCTGAATCAGAGTCCAGGACAGCCAGTTAGTTGTCTGCCAGCTGCCTTCATATTCATATTCATGTCCCCCCCCCCCCTCCCCGCCTTTGTTCTCTGACATCCTGAAGATGCTCAAACCTCTTGGCTTTTATTTTTCACTCTACTGCCTACGGACAACTGACTGACTGGCTGACTGACTGACTGGCTTGCTGGCTGGTTGATTGCCTGCCTTGGAGGATGATTGGCTGGTGTCCTGGTTGGCTGTCTGACTGGCTGGTTTGTTGGCTGTCTGACTGGCTGGTTTGATGGCTGTCTGACTGGCTGGTTTGCTGACTGGTTTGTTGGCTGACTGGTTGGCTGACTGACTGGTTTGTTGGCTGGCTGACTGGTTTGCTGACTGGCTGACTGGTTGTGTGGCTGGTTTGCTAACTTGTCTCAACACAGCTCTACTCACATGTGGAGACCAGAGAATGTCACAGTACAGAATCAGCAGGAGTTCAGCTGTGTAAACAGTAAATAATAAACAAGTGCTCTAATACATTATTGAGAGAATCACTTTAGGCATCTGGACAGCATGAAAGCCAGCCTCTGAGGAGGGGGGGGGACCTCCTCATGTTTCATCACACACAATGTGGGGATGTTCTGATCTAACTGCATCTGAAGACACACTTATTTGTTGTTTGATTCATTTTATATATGTGTTCTGTTTGTTGTATGTGTGTCTTTATGTAGTAAACATGTCTGTCAGGTAACACACACTCTTCTTGCTGTCCTGTCCAATCACAGTGTAGACACACCACAACATGAAGTCTAGACCAATAGGAGTTTAAAGTGAGAATGTGTAGTTGCTCTGCGTGTCTTTGCTGTGAAGATCCTGGTGCAGGTTTGTGGAGGACAAACAGGGGAGGTTTGAATCCTGTAGTTGAGTCATGACTGAAGATCAGTAGGTGACAGAGACTGGAGCTCATGGGAGAATCAGAGCAGACTGAGCACTCATCTGATGCTGGAAGAACCGGTGTGGGCTGGATGATGTGTGTGTGTAGAAGATCTAGATGATGTGTGTGTGTGTGTGTGTTTGTGTGTAGAAGATCTAGATGATGTGTGTGTGTGTGTAGAAGATCTAGATGATGTGTGTGTGTGTGTGTGTTTGTGTGTAGAAGATCTAGATGATGATGTGTGTGTGTGTAGAAGATCTAGATGATGATATGTGTGTGTGTGTAGAAGATCTAGATGATGTGTGTGTGTGTGTGTGTGTAGAAGATCTAGATGATGTGTGTGTGTAGAAGATCTAGATGATGTGTGTGTGTAGAAGATCTAGATGATGTGTGTGTGTGTGTGTGTGTGTGTAGAAGATCTAGATGATGTGTGTGTGTAGAAGATCTAGATGATGTGTGTGTAGAAGATCTAGATGATGTGTGTGTGTAGAAGATCTAGATGATGTGTGTGTGTAGAAGATCTAGATGATGTGTGTGTGTGTGTGTGTGTGTGTGTAGAAGATCTAGATGATGTGTGTGTGTAGAAGATCTAGATGATGTGTGTGTAGAAGATCTAGATGATGTGTGTGTGTAGAAGATCTAGATGATGTGTGTGTGTAGAAGATCTAGATGATGATCTAGATCAGTCGTGCCCAATCCTGGTCCTCGAGTGCTGCTGTCCTGACAGTTTTAGATGTTTCCCTGCTCCAGCACACCTGGAGGGTGTGGGGTTGTTATCAAGCTCTGTGGAAGCCTGATAATGATCATTCAAATAAATTAGAAAAAAAATACATCTAGCATGTAATAATGTGTACAAGGTACAATCATGAAATCAACCCATATTTAGAGATGATGAGCTAAGGACCCTGTCAGGACAGACAGGGAGAGAGAGAGAGAGAGAGAGAGAGAGAGAGAGGAGGAGAGAGAGAAGAAGAGAGAGAGGAGGAGAGAGAGAGAAAGAGAAGGAGAGAGAGGAGAAGGAGAGAGAGAGAAGAAGGAGAGAGAGAAGGAGAGAGAGGAGGAGAGAGAAGGAGAGAGAAGGAGAGAGAAAGAGTGAGATAAAAAGAGAGAGGAGGCGAGAGAGAAGGAGAAGGAGAGAAAATTAGGAGAGAGTGAAGAGGAGAAGAAGGAGAGACAGAAGGAGAAAGAGAGAAAAAGAGAAGAAAGAGAGAAGAAGGAGATGTTTGATTTCTGGAAGCTGTGTTTGGAAAGTGAATGCTGCTGCAGTTCCATTTGTAGCCGTAGATGGCACTCACATCATTGGAGAGAGATCAGAGTTCTGACATGGTTCAGCTCTAGAGATCACAGACAGACACAGACACACACACACACATAGACAGACAGACAGACAGACAGGCAGGCAGACAGACACACACACAAACACACACACACAGTGTGGCACAACTAGATGTTCAGACTAACTCATTCCAGATTAATAGAATGAAACCTTCCCTGAACCCAGGAAGCACATGGAAGACAGCATGTTCACCAAGCAGCAGATGATCAGGAGGAAGAGCTCTGGTTCCCCAGGCTTCATCCCTCTGTCCTCCTCCACCTCCTGTCCTCCTCCACCTCCTGTCCTCCTCCACCTCCTGTCCTCCTCCACCTCCTGTTCTCCACCTCCTGTCCTCCACCTCCTGTCCTCACCCTCCTCCTGTTCTCCTCCACCTCCTGTCCTCCACCTCCTGTCCTCCACCTCCTGTCCTCCACCTCCTGTCCTCCACCTCCTCCTGTTCTCCTCCACCTCCTGTCCTCCACCTCCTGTCCCTCGTCCACCTCCTGTCCTCCACCTCCTGTTCTCCACCTCCTGTCCTCCTCCACCTCCTGTCCTCCTCCCACCTCCTGTCCTCCACCTCCTGTCCTCCACCTCCTGTCCTCCACCTCCTGTCCTCCTCCACCTCCTGTCCTCCTCCACCTCCTGT
>CM059294.1:212500-352500 GCA_030340665.1 Neosalanx taihuensis | reverse complement strand
TTCTACTCACCTCTGTCTCTGGGTTCTGTGGACAAGCCCCGCCCCCCAGCTCTCCTGTCTAACCTTACGCACCAGCCAGACTCCGCCCAGCCAGCTCCAGAAACCAATCAATGAAGAGATCAACTCTAATCCTTTTCAGAGGTGACTTGAACCTACAAAACAATCTGAACCTACAGCCCCTTCTCCCTTTCCCCTTCTCACTGTCTTTCTCCCTCCATGTCTCCTCTCTCCCTGTCCCTCCCTCCCTCCTCCCTCCCTCCCTCCCACGTTGTGTAGTCAGGTGAGTGGAGTCAGCAGGTTGAAGCACTCGTAACACAAAACATCCTGGTATGCTGACAGAATCCTTCCTGGTGTAAACACATCCAGACAGAACCTTCTCTACACCAGACAGAACCTTCTCTACACCAGACAGAACCTTCTCTACACCAGACAGAACCCCTCTCTACTCAAGACAGAACCTTCTCTACACCAGACAGAACCTTCTCTACACCAGACAGAACCTTCTCTACACCAGACAGAACCTTCTCTACACCAGACAGAACCCTCTCTACTCCAGACAGAACCCTCTCTACTCCAGACAGAACCTTCTCTACACCAGACAGAACCTTCTCTACACCAGACAGAACCTTCTCTACACCAGACAGAACCCTCTCTACTCCAGACAGAACCTTCTCTACACCAGACAGAACCTTCTCTACACCAGACAGAACCTTCTCTACTCCAGACAGAACTCTCTCTACTCCAGACAGAACTCTCTCTACTCCAGACAGAACCCTCTCTACTCCAGACAGAACCTTCTCTACACCAGACAGAACTCTCTCTACTCCAGACAGAACCCTCTCTACTCCAGACAGAACCCTCTCTAATCCACCTTGAGCTGTGGAACCTCCAGGAACAGTAGAACCAGGGGGGCTGAGAGGGGAGTCGGGGGCTGGGTGGGGTTAAGGGGCTCGGGGCTCAGCCTTAGAGACAGATAGGTGCTGGGATCAGGGACAGCCCGGTCCCCACATCGCCATGGTGATGTATGACATCACACACACCTGCCTTCCACTTCCAGGATAAATGGACAGAAACTCCTCAGTGCCTGTGGAGGAGAGAGAGAGAGAGAGAGAGAGAGAGAGAGAGAGAGAGAGAGAGAGAGAGAGAGAGAGAGAGAGAGAGAGAGAGAGAGAGAGCAGAAGATGAAACCAGAAAGGTGTGGGGTAGACTGGTCTGGTTCTAGGTCCCCCCTCCCCCCCTCCCCCCCTCCTCCAGGTTAGGTGTTAGGTGGTTCATTCTACTGTGTTCTGATGTCACCACACCATTTTTCACCGTGAGTGATCTGATGCAATAGCATATCAATCACTTGGCGTGTGTGAGTGTGTACGTGTGTGTGTGTGTAGTGTGTATGTGTGTGTGTGTAGTGTGTACGTGTGTGTGTGTGTAGTGTGTATTTGTGTGTGTGTATACGTAGACGTGTGTGTGTGTGTGTGTTTAGGCAGCACACCTAGATCTTTACTGGGTCTTTTATCTTCCTCATGTCTGACCAGGTGTGGACACCTTCCCCTCTTCACTTCTCCTCTCCTCCTCCTCTCCTCCTCCCCTCTCCTCCTCTCCTCCTCCCCTCTCCTCCTCTCCTCCTCCCCTCTCCTCCTCCTCTCCTCCTCTCCTCCTCCCCTCTCCTCCTCTCCTCCTTCTCTCCTCCTCCTCCCCTCACTTCTCCTTCCCTCTCCTCCTCCCTTCTCTCCTCCTCCTCCTCTCTTCTCCTCTCCTCCTCACCTCTTCTCCCCTGCTTGGCCCAGTATAAATTAAAATCTGTCATGGGTGATTGGGATCATGCAGTTTATTGCATTAGACCATGCCTTATTAGACCATGCCTTATTAGGCAGATGCTCTTAAGGCAGGTCTTGCTTAACAGGGTGACAAGCTCTCATTTAGGACTTCTGTGGAACCAATCCACACTAATTACCCTTGTTACCCCCGACTACGGAACCAAAGAACCGTATTAGAACGTTCCGTTTGACATCTCCCATGATGCTTAGCGATGGGGCTCAGTGTGTGTGTGTGTGTGTTTGTGTGTCTTTTCAGGTTGTGTGTGTGCATTTGGCTTGCGTTTGTGAGGGTATGTGTGTGCATGAGGGTGTGTGTATGTGTGCGTATGTGTGTGTATGTGTGTGCATGAGGGTGTGTGTATGTGTGTGTATGTGTGTGTATGTGTGCGTATGTGTGCGTATGTGTGTGTATGTGTGTGCATGAGGGTGTGTGTATGTGTGTGTATGTGTGTGTATGAGGGTGTGTGTATGTGTGTGTATGTGTGTGTATGTGTGTGTAGGTGTGTGTAGGTGTGCGTATGTGTGTTTAGGGTGTATGTGTGGGGTTACATTTACATTCAAGTACAGGGACATTCCCCCTGAGGCAAGTAGGGTGAAGTGCCTTGTCTAAGGACACAACGTCATGTTGGCACAGCCAGGATTCTAACCTGCAACCTTCTGATTACCAGCCTGATTCCCTAACCGCTCAGCCACTTGACTCCCCATTAGATGACTCGTTTTGTTTGAGTGGCTGTGTTTGATCCTCTGTGCTTTTCTCAGAGTGGAAAGGGAGGAGGGGGGGGGGGTGGGGGGGAGTGGGGGGGGGGGGTTGTAATCTGTTGGAACCCAACAAAGAAATGTTGTAACAATGAATCATAGTGAGCATGTGAAAGCCTGTGTAATGATGTTCATTAAGCGGAGAGCAGGAGGGTAATTATCTGTTATCATCTAGGCTGTCACAAGCAAGATGTCACAGCATCACAGCCACAAGGATCTGGGATCATCTAGTAATGTCTGCTAAACCAGGAAGTGAGCTGTCTGCTGAACCAGGAAGTGATCTGTCTGCTGAACCAGGAAGTGAGCTGTCTGCTGAACCAGGAAGTGATCTGTCTGCTGAACCAGGAAGTGATCTGTCTGCTCCCCAGTCCCCACTGTCAGACCACGGCCCTGTTCTGAATATGAACACTGTTTCAAAGCTTCATCATTAAAAATGATGGCGATTACATTGTTTTTTTAATCACTAGACTCCCAACCCTACCCCCTGCCCCCTCCTTCTCCCTGCACCTCTCCCCTGCCCCCTCCTTCTCCCTGCACCTCTCCCCTGCCCCCTCCTTCTCCCTGCACCTCTCCCCTGCCCCCTCCTTCTCCCTGCACCTCTCCCCTGCCCCCTCCTTCTCCCTGCACCTACCCCCTGCCCCCTCCTTCTCCCTGCACCTCTCCCCTGCCCCCTCCTTCTCCCTGCACCTCTCCCCTGCCCCCTCCTTCTCCCTGCACCTCTCCCCTGCCCCCTCCTTCTCCCTGCACCTCTCCCCTGCCCCCTCCTTCTCCCTGCACCTCTCCCCTGCCCCCTCCTTCTCCCTGCACCTCTCCCCTGCCCCCTCCTTCTCCCTGCACCTCTCCCCTGCCCCCTCCTTCTCCCTGCACCTCTCCCCTGCCCCCTCCTTCTCCCTGCTCCTCTCCCCTGCCCCCTCCTTCTCCCTGCACCTCTCCCCTGCCCCCTCCTTCTCCCTGCACCTCTCCCCTGCCCCCTCCTTCTCCCTGCACATCTCCCCTGCCCCCTCCTTCTCCCTGCACCTTTCCCCTGCCCCCTCCTTCTCCCTGCACCTTTCCCCTGCCCCCTCCTTCTCCCTGCACCTCTCCCCTGCCCCTCCTGCCCCTTCCTCCTCCCCACTGCCCCCCCCCCCCCGATGATGCTGTGTGTCTGAGGTCTTGACACCCTAACCCTTCAGTCACATCCCCAGTTCCACAACATCCCCCCCTCTCCCCCCTCCTGCAGATCTGCTCACCTGTCCACATATTGACTTTCTTACTAAACAAGCCTGCATGTTTGAACTGAATAACTTACAGCCTGAGGCCCAAATCCTGGATCACAAATCCAATCCTTGTTCAAACAAAACATTGATAGACCAGGCAGTAAGTCTGGGCTAATTAAGCCAATTGGCTCTGTCCGTCTTGAAACAAGCCTCAGCTGTCAATCAGGTGAAGATGGTCCTATGGTAACAGACTCCTCCATCCGCTCCCCTGCTTGAAGCTTGATCCCGGTCCTCCTGACAGCAGCTCGCCTGATTGGCCAGAGCTCCGCTTACTGTAGGTGTCAATCAATCAGCAGAGAGTTGAGAAATACTGACCTGTGTGTGAGCTGACCTGCCAAGCGTGGAAATAATGAAGGAGGAGGATAAAGACTGTGTGTGTGATGACCTCACCTGACACCTCCTGTCTGCACCTCCTGTCTGCACCTCCTGCTGGACCAGAGCTGATACCTCCTGTCTGCACCTCCTGCTGGACCAGAGCTGATACCTCCTGTCTGCACCTCCTGCTGGACCAGAGCTGATACCTCCAGTCTGCACCTCCTGTCTGCACCTCCTGTCTGCACCTCCTGCTGGACCAGAGCTGATACCTCCAGTCTGCACCTCCTGCTGGACCAGAGCTGATACCTCCAGTCTGCACCTCCTGTCTGCACCTCCTGTCTGCACCTCCTGCTGGACCAGAGCTGTTACCTGGAGAGGAGAGGAGAGAGGAGAGGAGAGGAGGAGAGGAGAAGAGCTCAGAGTTTTCCCGTTCTCTAGGAGGCCGAGGTGAGAAAAACAAATCCTGTCTTTTTTATCTGCTCAACCCTCCTGGAAAGAGACACAAGCCACACAAGCCTTGTTTAGTCACGTCTGTGTGAACAACCCCCCTAAGCACCCCCCCCCCCCCTCCCCACCCCCACCCTCTCTCTCCCTCCCTCCTTCTCTCCACTGTGTATCTCCCAGGGCACATATCTACGTCTCAAGCCTATTTGCAGCATGTTTGCTTTCACGCTCTCTCCTTTCGCTCTCTCTTTCACTCTCCCCTCCTACTCTCTCCACGTTATGTGTGTGTGTGTGTGTGTGTGGGTATGCATGTATGCTACTGTATGTGTGTGTCTCCGTGGTCATACATGTGTGTGTGTGTGAGAGGCGAGGTGTGTATAACCCCAGGTAAGCTCAGAGCTGTAGCCTAGTTCCTGTCTGCTGTAGGAGGGGGCTGTTATTCTGCAGCCTGTAGCTTTCATCTCTGACAGACCGTTTCATAATCACAGCCACAGGCCTTCCCTCCCTCCCACCCTCCTCTCTCCTCCCTCCATCTTCTCCCTGCGCTCCTCTCCTCCTCCTCCTCCTTCTTGCTCTCCTGTAGGAGGATCATTCTCAGGCATGCTCCCTCCTACAGAGGGATTAACACTGGCTCCTCCCACATAATCGCATCACAAAGCGTCCGCTTGTCTCTGCCACAGGCCACAACCACAGGCCTCCATCATCTGTCCTCCACGCCAGCAACACAGGATGGACCCCCCCCCCCCATCATCTCCTCTCTGCCTCCCCCCGCCACCTCCTCCCTGCCTCCCCCCGCCACCTCCTCCCTGCCTCCCCCCGCCACCTCCTCCCTGCCTCCCCCCGCCACCTCCTCCCTGCCTCCCCCCGCCACCTCCTCCCTGCCTCCCCCCGCCACCTCCTCCCTGCCTCCCCCCGCCACCTCCTCACAACCTCCCCCTCCCCCCCACCACCTCCTCCTTGCCTCCTCCTCCCCCTGCAACCTCCTCCCTGCCTCCCCCCACCACCTCCTCCCTGCCTTCACTTCCCCCCGCCACCTCCTCACAACCTCCCCCCGCCACCTCAGTCATCAGATCGGTCCAATCAGGCTGCATCTGCACTGGATCAGTCCAATCAAGTTGCATCTGCACTGGATCAGACCAATCAGGCTGCATCTGCACTGGATCAGTCCAATCAGGCTGCATCTGATAAGGACGTGCAGTGTCCTCCTGAAGTGTGTGAGGTTGAACAGGTCACACACTTCACAAACTGAACCAATCCTGCAGCCAATCACAATATTTACTGTCTCACACTGGAACACCCATCCTCTCTCTCTCTCTCTCTCTCTCTCTTCTCTTTCCTTCTTCATCCCTGCCCCCCATCCCTGCCCCCCATCCCTACCTCCCTCCTCCCTGCCCCCCCTCCTTGCCCTCATCTCAGCTGCTCTCAACATAAAGACACAGCAGGGTCTCAGAAACTCCAAGAACAGATGAGTTCATTTCTATAGGGGGGCTGAGGCCTGGCTGTGTGCTAGCTTCTCTTCCCCTCTCTCCCTCCTTTCCTCCCTCCATCTCCCACCCTCTCCCTTTCTCCCTGCCTCTTCTCCTTCAGCCCCCCCTCCCCCCTCCCTCCCCCCTCCCCCGCCCCCTGTCACAGGCTGATGTATTGCTGTGTTTTAGCAAGGCCACACACCTCTTCCTGCTCTGCTCTGGGTTTCACCTCATTTTTCCTGGAGCTTTGAAGGAGAGCAGAAGCTGGGGAGGGGAGGGAGGGAGGGAGGGGGAGAAGAGGAGAGGAGAGGGGGAGGAGGAGAGGAAGGGCGGTAGCAGAGGAGGAGGAGAGGATGAGGGTGGAGAGGAGAAGGAGAAGGCTTCCTCCAGCTTTGCAGGGTGACAGATTCTCAAAGCTGGGGACTTAGGAGACCTGCTGGAGGTCTAACCACACTAGAGATTAGGAGAGGAGGAGAGGAGGAGAGGAGGAGGGGAGGAGGAGGGTGAAGGGGAGGGCAGGGGAGGGCAGGGGAGGAGTGTGGAGGGGAGAGATTAGAAAGGGGAGTAGGAGGAGGAAAGGAGGAGGGATGGAGGTGAGGAGAGGAGGAGGAACAGGAGGAGGAGAGATGAAGAGGGTGGAGAGGAGAAGGCGGGTGGGAAGAAGGGGAGGAGGAGGAGGGGAGGAGGAGGGGAGGAGGAGGGGAGAGGGATTGTAGTGTGTCTTTACTGGGAGGAATGACACAACACAAGGATGTCATTAATAATCCCTGGAGTCAAGGTTGTACTGAAGCAGAGAAAAATGGCCGTCATCACAAGGCCTTTTTATCTGCCTAATTTCATAAGTAGTTTTTTAGTCCAGGCACAGAGGAATCCTACCACCAATCAGATAGCGGAATGCCCTGACAGGAAGTGAATGCACATTTCATGATCACTTCCTGTTACTTTAGATGCCTAATGTACATTTTAACATGATTTTCATCAAGCAGAGACTTAATCTGAAAAACAACATAGAAATAGAGAATGTAGAAAGGTCTGAATTTACCAGGAAACTAAGGACCTCATGAAACAGACCAACAGTGGTTCTACCAGGCCTCTGCTGTGGTTCTACCAGGCCTCGCTATGCTAGTGCTAGGCTAGTGCTAGGTTAGTGCTAGGTTAGTGCTAGGCTAGTGCTAGGCCAGTGCTAGGCCAGTGCTAGGCTAATGCTAGGCTAGCACCAAGCTACGTGTCTCCCCTTGGGCTAGTGCTAGGCTAACGCATGTCAAGAGACGTACCTAAAGGAGAAGTTTGATCCGTGGTGGAAGCAGACAGAACTGAACTAGTCAGAGAGGATGGAAGGACATCAGACAGACAGCTGTGCTCCAGGCCAGCCTAACCTTACCACAGCTCTGTGGAGGATGACCTCAGCTCTGCTGGAACACTCACTATCCCATCAGGCCCAGGGCTGGAGGAGCCTGCCTGGCCCAGCTCAGGTGTGCTGGTGCTGGGACTGGGGCACTGCCACAGAGGGTTAGGCTCCTGTGTGGATGTGATTTGACAGGGTGGAGGGTGGAGGCCTGTAGGGGCTGGGAGACAGGCGGAGGGCTGGAGGGAAGGGAGGTTCTCTCTAGGGAGGCCTGGATCTCTCTTCCTGTTGGAGGATCCAGCCAGCAGCTCTTCTCTCTCTCTCTCTCCTCTCTCTCTACTATTCTCTCTCCTCTCTCTCCTCTTCTCTCTCCTCTCTCTCCTCTTCTCTCCACTCTTCTCTCTCTCTCTCTCTCTCTCTCCTCTCTCTCCTCTCTCTCTCCTCTCTCTCTACTATTCTCTTTCCTCTCTCTCCTCTTCTCTCTCCTCTTCTCTCTCCTCTCTCTCCTCTTCTCTCTACTCTTCTCTCTCTCCTCTCTCTCCTCTTCTCTCTCCTCTTCTCTCTACTCTTCTCTCAAGAAGTCATGCTTGTACATTGCTTTGGATAAAAGTATCTGAAGAATGAATTCAGTGTGATGACTTGAAAGTGCCTCATAAAACACTGTTCCTGAATGGTGACACATTAGTATCTCTCTCTTCCTCCTCCAGGGTCAACCCTGCAGCCTGCTGCCACACCCCTCCTGTAGCCACACCCCTCCTGCAGCCACACCCCTCCTACTGCCACACCCCTCCTGCAGCCTCACCCCTCCTGCAGCCACACCCCTCCTGTAGCCACACCCCTCCTGCAGCCACACCCCTCCTGTAGCCACACCCCTCCTGTAGCCACACCCCTCCTGCAGCCACACCCCTCCTGTAGCCACACCCCTCCTGCAGCCACACCCCTCCTGCAGCCACACCCCTCCTACTGCCACACCCCTCCTACTGCCACACCCCTCCTGCAGCCTCACCCCTCCTGTAGCCACACCCCTCCTACTGCCACACCCCTCCTGCAGCCTCACCCCTCCTGCTGCCACACCCCTCCTGCAGCCTCACCCCTCCTGTAGCCACACCCCTCCTACTGCCACACCCCTCCTGTAGCCACACCCCTCCTGCTGCCACACCCCTCCTGCAGCCTCACCCCTCCTACTGCCACACCCCTCCTGCAGCCACACCCCTCCTACTGCCACACCCCTCCTGCTGCCACACCCCTCCTACTGCCACACCCCTCCTGCAGCCACACCCCTCCTGTAGCCACACCCCTCCTACTGCCACACCCCTCCTACTGCCACACCCCTCCTGCTGCCACACCCCTCCTGCAGCCACACCCCTCCTGTAGCCACACCCCTCCTGTAGCCACACCCCTCCTACTGCCACACCCCTCCTGCAGCCACACCCCTCCTGCTGCCACACCCCTCCTGCAGCCACACCCCTCCTGTAGCCACACCCCTCCTGTAGCCACACCCCTCCTACTGCCACACCCCTCCTGCAGCCTCACCCCTCCTGTAGCCACACCCCTCCTACTGCCACACCCCTCCTGCAGCCTCACCCCTCCTGCTGCCACACCCCTCCTGCAGCCTCACCCCTCCTGTAGCCACACCCCTCCTACTGCCACACCCCTCCTGTAGCCTCACCCCTCCTGCAGCCACACCCCTCCTGTAGCCACACCCCTCCTGCAGCCACACCCCTCCTGTAGCCACACCCCTCCTGTAGCCACACCCCTCCTGCAGCCACACCCCTCCTGTAGCCACACCCCTCCTGCAGCCACACCCCTCCTGCAGCCACACCCCTCCTGCAGCCACACCCCTCCTGTAGCCACACCCCTCCTGCAGCCACACCCCTCCTGCAGCCACACCCCTCCTACTGCCACACCCCTCCTACTGCCACACCCCTCCTGCAGCCACACCCCTCCTGTAGCCACACCCCTCCTACTGCCACACCCCTCCTGCAGCCACACCCCTCCTGCTGCCACACCCCTCCTGCAGCCACACCCCTCCTGTAGCCACACCCCTCCTGTAGCCACACCCCTCCTACTGCCACACCCCTCCTGCAGCCTCACCCCTCCTGTAGCCACACCCCTCCTACTGCCACACCCCTCCTGCTGCCACACCCCTCCTGCAGCCACACCCCTCCTGTAGCCACACCCCTCCTACTGCCACACCCCTCCTGCAGCCTCACCCCTCCTGTAGCCACACCCCTCCTGCTGCCACACCCCTCCTGCAGCCACACCCCTCCTGCAGCCACACCCCTCCTACTGCCACACCCCTCCTACTGCCACACCCCTCCTGCAGCCACACCCCTCCTGCTGCCACACCCCTCCTGCAGCCACACCCCTCCTGTAGCCACACCCCTCCTGCAGCCACACCCCTCCTACTGCCACACCCCTCCTGTAGCCACACCCCTCCTACTGCCACACCCCTCCTGCAGCCACACCCCTCCTGCTGCCACACCCCTCCTGCAGCCACACCCCTCCTGTAGCCACACCCCTCCTGCAGCCACACCCCTCCTACTGCCACACCCCTCCTGTAGCCACACCCCTCCTACTGCCACACCCCTCCTGCAGCCACACCCCTCCTGCAGCCACACCCCTCCTACTGCCACACCCCTCCTGTAGCCACACCCCTCCTACTGCCACACCCCTCCTGTAGCCACACCCCTCCTGCAGCCACACCCCTCCTGCAGCCACACCCCTCCTGTAGCCACACCCCTCCTACTGCCACACCCCTCCTGCAGCCACACCCCTCCTACTGCCACACCCCTCCTGCAGCCTCACCCCTCCTGCAGCCACACCCCTCCTACTGCCACACCCCTCCTGCAGCCACACCCCTCCTGCTGCCACACCCCTCCTGCAGCCTCACCCCTCCTGCAGCCACACCCCTCCTGTAGCCACACCCCTCCTGCAGCCACACCCCTCCTGCAGCCACACCCCTCCCCAGGTGTGTGGAAGCTTCAGCAGTGCAGAGCCTAATGTCTTCTTAAGGTGAGCCATTTCAGCTGGGCCACACGTCTGCGTATTTATCCACCAGAGAGGAGGTGACCTTTTCCTGCACGGCGACGCCGTCTGCATGGCAACCGCATCCTAATGGATGCCCAGGACCGTGTCGCCAACACGGGCAGCGTGATATTTGCCTAAATACGTGGGTGAAATGCTTAGAGACTAAACACGCTTAGTGGAACTGGAGGGAGGGAGGGAGGGAGGGAGGGAGGGAGGGAGGGAGGGAGAGGAAAAGAGGGCGGAGGGCAAGGAGGGAGGGGAGGAGGGGAGAGGAGGGTAGAGGAGGGGTAATGGTGGTGATGTTTACATGCAGTAGCCATGCTGTGATGTTAGGAAAGGTTACTAATGATGGTGAGAGAGACACACTTGTTTAGACACCCTGTGTGGTTGTGTTGCCTGGGAAGTTTAGTTATTGTTTTGGTGTTAATCCTCATCTGTAGGATAGCAGGTGTGTTTTCAGTGCTGAGCCGCTCGTATCTCAGACTTCATACCTGCTGTTGTGAAAGTGGGCCAAGAAGCAGTGAAGAGGCAGCATGATGCCAGTCATTATCTGACCCTGACCTGAGGTGGGATGGAGATGATCTGGAGCTCTGCTCCTGGTGGGGGTTAAGGTAGAGGTGGGCTGCCAACCTGGCGCCCCCTCCAGCTGCAGTATGCATCATTAGGCAGATGAGAGCGCAACATGTGGAGCCACTGCTGTGCTACTGTGCTACTGTGCTACTGTGGTACTGTGGTACTGTGGTACTGTGTTACTGTGCTGCTGTGCTGCTGTGCTACTGTGCTGCTGTGTTACTGTGGTACTGTGGTACTGTGTTACTGTGCTACTGTGCTACTGTGGTACTGTGGTACTGTGTTACTGTGCTACTGTGCTACTGTGGTACTGTGGTACTGTGTTACTGTGTTGCTGTGTTGCTGTGCTGCTGTGCTAATGTGCTGCTGTGCTACTGTGCTGCTGTGTTACCGTGTTACTGTGTTACTGTGTTGCTGTGCTGCTGTGTTACTGTGCTGCTGTGTTACTGTGTTGCTGTGTTACTGTGTTGCTGTGCTAATATGCTAATGTCTTACTGTGTTGCTGTGCTGCTGTGCTAATGTGCTGCTGTGTTACTGTGGTACTGTGGTACTGTGTTACTGTGTTGCTGTGCTGCTGTGGTACTGTGCTGCTGTGTTGCTGTGTTACTGTGCTGCTGTGTTGCTGTGCTAATGTGCTGCTGTGCTGCTGTGTTACTGTGTTACTGTGCTGCTGTGTTACTGTGCTGCTGTGTTACTGTGCTGCTGTGCTGCTGTGTTACTGTGTTACTGTGCTGCTGTGTTACTGTGCTGCTGTGCTGCTGTGTTACTGTGTTGCTGTGCTACTGTGTTGCTGTGCTGCTGTGCTGCTGTGTTGCTGTGCTGCTGTGCTGCTGTGCTGCTGTGCTGCTGTTACTGTGCTGCTGTGCTGCTGTTACTGTGCTACTGTGCTACTGTGCTGCTGTGTTACTGTGCTGCTGTGCTGCTGTTACTGTGCTGCTGTGTTACTGTGTTGCTGTGCTAATGTGCTACTGTGTTACTGTGTTGCTGTGCTGCTGTGTTACTGTGTTGCTGTGCTAATGTGCTACTGTGTTACTGTGTTGCTGTGCTGCTGTGTTACTGTGTTGCTGTGCTGCTCTGTTACTGTGCTGCTGTGTTACTGTGCTGTGCTGCTGTGTTACTGTGCTGCTGTGTTACTGTGCTACTGTGCTGCTGTGTTACTGTGCTGTGCTGGTACTGTGGTACTGTGGTACTGTGGTACTGTGTTACTGTGTTGCAGTGCTGCTGTGCTACTGTGGTACTGTGGTACTGTGTGCTGTGTTACTGTGTTGCTGTGCTGCTGTGCTGCTGTGCTACTGTGCTGCTGTGCTACTGTGTTGCTGTGTTACTGTGTTGCTGTGCTAATATGCTAATGTCTTACTGTGTTGCTGTGCTACTGTGCTGCTGTGCTACTGTGCTGCTGTGCTGCTGTGCTACTGTGCTGCTGTGCTGCTGTGTTGCTGTGTTACTGTGTTGCTGTGCTAATATGCTAATGTCTTACTGTGTTGCTGTGCTGCTGTGTTACTGTGCTGTGTTGCTGTGCTGCTGTGTTACTGTGCTGCTGTGTTACTGTGTTGCTGTGTTACTGTGCTGTGCTGCTGTGTTACTGTGCTGTGTTACTGTGTTGCTGTGTTACTGTGCTGTGCTGCTGTGTTACTGTGCTGTGTTACTGTGCTGTGCTGCTGTGTTACTGTGCTGCTATGCTGCTGTGTTACTGTGCTGCTGTGTAACTGTGTTGTGCTGCTGTGTTACTGTGCTGCGCTGCTGTGCTGCTGTTTCCTAGCTACCCTTCATGTGTCCTAGTTACCTTCACTGTCTCCTAGCCACCTTCCCACACGCTGATACACACACACACACACACACACACACACACACACACACACACACACACACACAAAGAAATAGATAGTTGCAAATGCATGAATTTGTCTCAAACTCGTTTCCGAAAAACTTCAGAATGTATCAAATTCTGACAACTGATTCTAGGCCAGTAAATCTATTCCTCGGGGTGTTTGTGTACCTTTCAAAAAAAGAAAAAAAAGGAAATATCCCTTCAGCCGCTCCTCCTCCTCCCCTCCTCCTCCCCCCTCCTCTCCCCCTCTCCCCTCCCCTCCCCCCACACTTCACACACAAACCAGACATCAGGATCTGGTGTGGGCAGAGAGGCAGAGAGGTACAAAGGCAGTGAGGCAGAGAGGCAGAAAGGTACAGAGGCAGAGAGACAGGGAGGCAGGGAGGCAGGGAAGCAGGGAGGCAGGGAGGCAGTGAGGCAGTGAGACAGAGAGACAGAGAGGCAGGGAGGCAGTGAGGCAACGAGGTAGAGAGGCAGAGGCAGGTTTCCTCAGAAGCCCCGCCTTCCTCAGCAGCCACTCCCTCTTCAGCAGCCCCTCCCTCCTCAGAAGCCCCTCCCTCCTCAGCAGCCCCTCCCTCCTCAGCAGCCCCTCCCTCTTCAGAAGCCCCTCCCTCTTCAGAAGCTCCTCCCTCCTCAGCAGCCCCTCCCTCTTCAGAAGCCCCTCCCTCTTCAGAAGCTCCTCCCTCCTCAGCAGCTCCTCCCTCTTCAGAAGCCCCTCCCTCTTCAGAAGCTCCTCCCTCCTCAGCAGCATGTGTTCTTCCACACTAAGGTGAAGGACTGTTAGGATATTTTTTTTTAGCTTTTTTCAATTTGCCACCATTCTTTATTTCGCAAACGCAAACAAATTCACACTCCTGTTTTCCCTCATTAATTATGCAGTAAAGAATCTGCTGCAGACATGGAGGTGAAAATGAGGAATTAGTTTTCCTTCCATCTTGTTGAATATTCATATGATCCATATTTGATGTTATTGGTTGTAACAGTTGCTGTGTGTTTGTGTTGCTGGAGCTGTGAGGGTGGATCAGTGCTGAGGTGACTGCTGACACCAGAGGGGGGAGTCTGGAGGAGGGATAGGCTGCCCACCCCCACCCTCACCCACCCTCACCCACCCTCACCCACCCTCACCCACCCTCACCCACCCTCACCCTCACCCTCACCCACCCTCACCCACCCTCACCCTCACCCACCCTCACCCACCCTCACCCACCCTCACCCTCACCCACCCTCACCCTCACCCACCCTCACCCTCAACCATCCTCACCCTCACCCTCACCCACCCTCACCTCACCCATCCTCACACTCACCCATCCTCACCCTCACCCACCCTCACCCATCCTCACCCATCCTCACCCTCACCCATCCTCACCCTCACCCACCCTCACCCTCACCCATCCTCACCCTCACCCATCCTCACCATCACCCATCCTCACCCACCCCCACCCTCAACCATCCTCACCCTCACCCTCACCCATCCTCACCCTCACCCATCCTCACCCTCACCCATCCTCACCCTCACCCACCCTCACCCTCACCCATCGTCACCCTCACCCACCCTCACCCATCCTCACCCTCACCCACCCTCACCCATCCTCACCCTCACCCACCCTCACCCATCCTCACCCTCACCCATCCCCACCCCCACCCATCCTCACCCACCCCCACCCTCACCGATCCTCACCCTCACCCATCCTCACCCTCACCCACCCTCACCCATCCTCACCCTCACCCACCCTCACCCCCACCCTCACCCACCCTCACCCTCACCCATCCTCACCCCTCACCCATCCTCACCCCCACCCTCACCCACCCTCACCCATCCTCACCCTCACCCATGCTCACCCACCCCCACCCTCACCCATCCTCACCCTCACCCACCACCACCCTCACCCATCCCCACCCCCACCCATCCTCACCCCCACACTCTCATATCTGCTCCTGCTGTACTGCAGCTATCTAACAGAGACTCTCTCATATTGGCTCCTGCTGTACTGCAGCTGTCTAACAGAGACTCTCTCATATCGGCTCTTTCTCTGGAACATTCTGATAGTTCGTCTTCTTCTCTGCTGTAGCTGAAAGCACTTAGAGATAATTGTTGCTGAACGAGTCACAAAACAAGTGACGCTCCTGTCCAGGTGAGTTCACTGGAGCCTCTCTCTCTCTCTCTCTCTGCTCTCTGTCTCTCTCTCTGCTCTCTCTCTCTCTCTCTCTCTCCCCCTCTGCTCTCTCTCTCTCTCCCTCTCCCTCTCTCTCCCCCTCTGGTCTCCCTCTCTCTCTCTCGCTCTCTCTACCTCTCTCTCTCTCTCCCCCTCTGCTCTTTCTCTCCCCCTCTGCTCTCTCTCTCTCTCCCTCTCCCTCTCTCCCCCTCTGCTCTCTCTCTCCCCCTCTGCTCCCTCTCTCTCTCTCTCTCTCTCTAATCTTATTTAGCTTCGTGTTTTTCCCCTCAACTTCCTTCTTTTTTTTTACAGTCTAAGAGTTTGTGAATCTGTCGTCAGCCTTCATAATAAGTGTTTGGAAGCCAAGGATGCAAATTGCTGCATATTTATTAAAACGCTCCTTAAAGGAAGTCAGACATGTCAGATGACCCTTTCCCTCCATTTTCTCCTGTTTTCTTCTTCTTCTCTTGTCAAGCTGGAGTGAACCTCCACATTCCTCCGGGAGGTCAGAGTTCACAGCTTCCCTTCCTCGTGCCTGGAGGACTGTGTTTCTGAACAGAGCTGCCTGAGAGGTCAGAGGTCACACACCTCTGCTTTAATTCCCTTTATCTCCTTCCTGCTTTCTGGCGCTCGCAGCATCGCCATGCCGACACGATTTTCCTGTTTGTGCTTTTCTTCTTCCTGTGAAACACGCTGTTTACCGCACCTTTACCCTGCCTCCTTCCTCCAGATGAAGAGGAGGAGGAGCCACTGTCGGCTTTAAACTCCTGTTTCACTCAGACATGTCCCAGGATGCCTTTCACCTAGTCTCCCAGCAGCAGACTGGAACTAATGAAGACAACTGTTCTATTAGCAGCTGGATTACTGGCAGCCTGGCAGCATACAGCCAGATAAGACTAGAGGCAAACTGACCTGGGATGAACCAGGAGCAGGGAGGAGGAGAGGAGGAGAAGAGGAGAGAGGAGAGGACGAGAGGAGGAGGAGGAGAGGAGGAGAGAGGAGGAGAGAGGAGGAGGAGGAGAGAGGAGGAGGAGGAGAGAAGAGAGAGGAGGAGAGGAAGAGAGAGGAGGAGAGGAGGAGAGGAGAGAAGGAGAGAGGAGAGGAGGAGAGAGGAGAGAGGAGGAGAGAAGCAGAGAGGAGAGGAGCAGGGAGGAGAGGAGGAGAGAGGAGGAGAGGAGCAGGGAGTAGGAGAGAGGAGCATGGAAGAGCAGAAAGGAGAAAGGAGAAGGGAGGAGCAGGGAGGAGCAGAGAGGAAAAGAGAGGAGCAGAGAGAACCAGGGAGAAGCAGAGAGGAGCTGGGAGAAGCAGAGAGGAGCAGAGACGAGCTGGGAGAAGCAGAGAGGAGCAGAGAGGATCAGAGAGGAGCAGGGAGGAGCAGGGAGGAGCAGGGAGGAGCAGGGAGGAGCAGAGAGGAGCAGAGACGAGCTGGGAGAAGCAGAGAGGAGCAGAGAGGATCAGAGAGGAGCAGGGAGGAGCAGGGAGGAGCAGAGAGGAGCAGGGAGGAGCAGAGAGGAGCAGGGAGGAGCACAGAGGAGCAGAGAGAAGCAGAGAGGATCAGAGAGGAGCAGAGAGGAGCAGAGAGGAGCAGGGAGGTAACAGAGGAGCAGGGAGGAGCAGAGAGGAGCAGAGAGGAGCAGGGAGGAGCTGTTCTGGTACTCTGCTCTCCCAGGTCAGGCCATGACATCATGGACTATTTCTAACTTGTGCTTCTTGGTTTGTGTTTGATATTGATCCTCGTCACGTTTCACTGCTCCTGTTTCCAACTGCTGTATGTTTGTCAATATGTTCATGTGTGTGTGAAGATGTGTGTGTGTGTCAGTGTGTGTGTGTTCCCTCTCCAGTGATCCTCTGCTCCTTGTGTGTGTGTGTTTCCTCCCCAGTGATAACTCGCTCCTTGTGTGTGTGTGTGTGTTCCCTCCCCAGTGATAACTCGCTCCTTGTGTGTGTGTGTTTCCTCCCCAGTGATAACTCGCTCCTTGTGTGTGTGTGTTTCCTCCCCAGTGATAACTCGCTCCTTGTGTGTGTGTGTTTCCTCCCCAGTGATAACTCGCTCCTTGTGTGTGTGTGTTTCCTCCCCAGTGATAACTCGCTCCTTGTGTGTGTGTGTTTCCTCCCCAGTGATAACTCGCTCCTTGTCGATACTCGTCCATGTTTGTTAGTAATTAAGTCCCCCTTACCCAGAAAGTGTAGAGAACCTCCCAGTTCAATTAAACTACAGCTGCCTCGCCTCCTAGCTGCCTCGCCTCCTAGCTGCCTCACCTCCTACCTGCCTCACCTCCTAGCTGCCTCACCTCCTAGCTGCCTCACCTCCTAGCTGCCTCACCTCCTAGCTGCCTCACCTCCTAGCTGCCTCACCTCCTAGCTGCCTCACCTCCTAGCTGCCTCACCTCCTAGCTGCCTCACCTCCTAGCTGCCTCACCTCCTAGCTGCCTCACCTCCTAGCTGCCTCACCTCCTAGCTGCCTCACCTCCTAGCTGCCTCACCTCCTAGCTGCCTCACCTCCTAGCTGCCTCACCTCCTAGCTGCCTCGCCTCCTAGCTGCCTCACCTCCTTGCTGCCTCACCTCCTAGCTGCCTCACCTCCTAGCTGCCTCACCTCCTAGCTGCCTCACCTCCTAGCTGCCTCACCTCCTAGCTGCCTTGCTTCCTACCTGCCTCACCTCCTAGCTGCCTCACCTCCTTGCTGCCTCACCTCCTAGCTGCCTCACCTCCAAGCTGCCTTGCTTCCTAGCTGCCTCCTAGCTGCCTTGCTTCCTACCTGCCTCACCTCCTAGCTGCCTTGCTTCCTTGCTGCCTCATCTCCTAGCTGCCTCACCTCCAAGCTGCCTTGCTTCCTAGCTGCCTCGCCTCCTAGCTGCCTCGCCTCCTGGCTGCCTCGCCACCTAGCTGCCTTGCTTCCTAGCTGCCTCGTCTCCTAGCTGCCTCGCCTCCTGGCTGCCTCGCCACCTAGCTGCCTTGCTTCCTAGCTGCCTCGTCTCCTAGCTGCCTCGCCTCCTAGCTGCCTTGCTTCCTAGCTGCCTCGCCTCCTAGCTGCTTCGCCTCCTGGTTGCCTCGCCACCTAGCTGCCTTGCTTCCTAGCTGCCTCGCCTCCTAGCTGCTTCACCTCCTGGTTGCCTCGCCACCTAGCTGCCTCGCCACCTAGCTGCCTCGCCTCCTAGCTGCCTTGTCTCCTAGCTGTCTCACCTCTCAGCTGCCTAGCACGCACAATCCTGTTAGAACACAGTGCTTTAGAACACAGTGCTTTAGAACACAGTGCTTTAGAACACAGTGCTGTAAAACACAGTCCTGTTAGAACACAGTCCTGTAGAACACAGCGCTGTAGAACACAGTCCTGTAGAACACAGTCCTGTTAGAACACAGTCCTGTTAGAACACAGTGCTGTAGAACACAGTGCTTTAGAACACAGTGCTGTAGAACACAGTCCTGTTAGAACACAGTCCTGTAGAACACAGTGCTGTAGAACACAGTCCTGTAGAACACAGTCCTGTTAGAACACAGTCATGTAGAACACAGTCCTGTTAGAACACAGTCCTGTTAGAACACAGTGCTGTAGAACACAGTGCTTTAGAACACAGTGCTGTAGAACACAGTCCTGTTAGAACACAGTCCTGTAGAACACAGTGCTGTAGAACACAGTCCTGTAGAACACAGTCCTGTTAGAACACAGTCATGTAGAACATAGCCCTGTTAGAACACAGTCATGTAGAACATAGTCCTGTTAGAACATAGTCCTGTTAGAACACAGTCCTGTAGAACACAGTCGTGTAGAACACAGTCCTGTTAGAACACAGTGCTGTAGAACACAGTCCTGTACCTGCCTGCTCACCACCTGATTCCCCCCTCCTGGTAACTCAGTGGTACTGCAGCCCAGATCTCCCCACCTTCCTGTCCCATGATGCCCACAGGGAGCTGATCTGCAGTGATTAAACATTAAACACCCAAAACACACACCAGCACTGCAACAGAGACTGGAAATAACAAGGATTTCCCTGGAAATGAAATAAAACGTAAAATCCGCTTGGGAGGAGCTGTAATTATTTCATTTATCTTTAAAAGACCTCTGGGGAGAATCTCTGCTTTTATTTTAGTAAATTAAAAATCTCATATTTTCCTGTTCACACCTGGAGCCTTTCTGTTATAATGCTATCAAACTGTAGTGAGTTCATCTGTACAGGAAGCTGAGGTCAGATACAGGAAGCTGAGGTCAGGTACAGGAAGCTGAGGTCAGGTACAGGAAGCTGAGGTCATAAGGTCAGGTACAGGAAGCTGAGGTCATGAGGTCAGGTACAGGAAGCTGAGGTCATGAGGTCAGGTACTGCACAAGGTAGGGTTAGACTGTGTAAAAAGCCTTGTGTGGTCAAAACACTGCCAACGAGCAGCTTACACACACACACACACACACAAACACACACACACACACACAAACACACACACACACACACACACTCAGATGACATCATTGTGGAGAACATCATTCAGGTTGTGTAGATTAATTGCAAGACATCAAACTTTCACCTTGCCTAGTGCAGCCTAATTGGCACTCTAATCAAATTCACTTTGCAGTTACTCACCTCAGTGTGTGTGTGAGCATGTGCATGTGAGAGTTTGTGTATTTGTGTATGTGGGTGCATGCGTAGTGTGTGTATCTGTGTGTGTGTGTGTGTGAGTGAGAGGACAGCTGTAAACAAGGCTGGCAGTAAGCATGTGTGGTCCTTCATGTGTGGTCCTCATCAGCTAGGTAGCACCAACGCTTGATAGAGGACAAACCTCTCTTTATAAACCTCCCTCCTTGCCTCCCTGCCTCCCTGCCTCCCTGCCTCCCTGCCTCCCTCCCTCCCTCCCTCATCTCTCTCTAGCTCTCTCTATCACTCTTTCTCTCTCTCTCTAATTCTCTCCCCACTCCCTCCCCAGTCTCTCCCCTGTCTCTTGGTAGTTCCCCCCCACCTGAGCAGGGCAGGTTGTTTAGCCGAGGGGGGCTGAGGGGGGCTGATGGGGGCTGGATCCACCCTGCTCCATGCTGTGATTGATTAACCCTCTAATCTCAGGCCTGCCTTTGTGTCTCCAGGGCAATAGCTGTATCCATCCATCCATCCCTCCATCACTATCCATTTCTCCCTCCATCTCTGCTTCTCTCCCTCCAGCTCTGCTCTAACCCTGGAGTGAGGCAGGCTAGGCAGGGTCCTGCTATGGTTGTGGAGGTGACACCTTCCACAGAAAGAGCTGGACAGGATTTAGAAGCTTCTTTGAAGTCCACTTCTAGGCCTCTATGGAACAAACACACACACATACACACACACACACACACACACACACACACAAGAAAACAGACACACGCACACACACACATGAACAAACATGCACACACTTGAGAAAGTCTTTGAGGGCACTATTTTCTAATTCAGCAGTGCACCTGTTTATGCCTTGCCCTCCACCTCCCTCTCTCCCTCTCATCCTACTGCCCTTCCATCTCCTCTCCCCCTTCATCTATCCCCCTTCTTCTTCTCTCTCCCCTTCCCCTCTCCTCCTCCTCCTCTACCCCCCTCCTCTCCCCTCCACCTCTCCTCTCCTCCTCCTCTGCCCCCCTCCTCTTCCCTCTCCCCTCCACCTCTCCTCTCCTCCTCCTCCTCCTCTCCTCTCTGAATGCGTCCGAGGTGTGTGCGTGGGTGTGCATGCGGAGGGAGACCCCCTCCAGGGCTCTTCCTGTTCTAAACAACTCCTCCAGATCTCATGTTTAATGCAAGAGGCATGATTCATGCTGGCAGAGCGGGGGGGCAGATGCAAGGCTGGGGGGGGGGGGGGTGGCTGGGGGGACTGGCCAGGTGACATCCCTGTCCCCACAGGCCCAGGAGCCCAGACAGGTACTCCTCACCTCCCCCCTCACCTCCCCCCTCACCTCCCCCCTCTCCCCACCCTGGAAACCAGCTGGAGCAGGTGGAGACCAGACTGAGCCTGGGTTAGGAGGAGAGGAGGAGAGGGAGAGGAGGAGAGAATGGAGAGAGGAGGAGGAGAAGAGTAGAGGAGGAAGAGAAGGGAGAGGAGGGGGAGGAGAGAAGAAGAGGGAGAGGGGGAAAGGGAGAGGAGGAGAGGAGGGAGAGGGAGAGGAGGAGAGGAGGAGAGGAGGAGGAGGAGAGGAGGTAGTGCGAGAGAGGAGGTTAGATCAGACCCACCTTGACCAGACTGGACTGGGTTTGTAAGAGGAAAGATGAGGGAGGGCAGGAGAAGAGGAGGATGAGAGAGAGAGAGGTATAGACACAGAGACAGAAAAGATTGAGTAGAAAAGCAAGTGAAAGAGAGAAAGAGGGGAGGAGGGCTCGCCTGTGTGTGGAGGAAGTGGGGTAAGTGGACGGGGAGGGGGTGAGGGGGAGGGGGGAGCAGGGAGTTCGAAGGGGACACTGGCTACAAAACAGTCAATTTCATAGTAAACATGTGGATTAAGCTCCCTGCTTTGAAAGAGCTCTGAAAGACCCATGTACCAATTACTCCCTGGCAGAGTGTCTGCTGGGCTGCTGGGATGAGCCTGCCTGTGTGCCCAGACTTGCCAGCTTGACTGCGGGCAGCGTTCCTGCTTTGATCCCCTGCCAGCTCCTGGCACCAGCCCTGTCCCCCGTCAGCACGCTGGCACGCGTCTGGGTATCAGAAATGACCCAATTAGACCACGGCAACGGGTTCTGACAGCCACTACCTGCTGGAGTGTTCAGACTCTCTCCCCTCTCTCTCTCTCCCTCACTGTGCCTCTATGCCTCTCTCCCTTTGTCTCCCCCTCTCCCTCCCTCTCTCTCCTGTCAGACATGCTGGATGTTCCTCTCTGTGCTTCTCAGATGTCGTCCTGTTTCAGCAGAGATGAGCGCTTGTGACGGCCCTGACACTCTGTGTGTGTGTGTGTGTGAGTGTTTGTGTGTGCTTTCATCCGTCTCTTGTTGACACAATAGTGTGTGTGTGTGTGTGTGTGTGTGTCGTGTCTCATGTAGGAGCAGACAGGCTGAGCCTCACAGTGAACACAGCGCTCACTGACAGCAACACACTCTTGTATTGTCAGTGTTCATTGTCTTGACAGACGCTTTTCTGAATGTCCCATTCTATCTCTTTGCCTCACACTCAGTCTAACTCACTGTGAGGAAAGACTGAGGACTGAGTCTATCTGAAGCAGACTGAGTCTCTCTGAAGCAGACTGAGTCTATCTGAAGCAGACTGAGTCTATCTGAAGCAGACTGAGTCCATCTGAAGCAGACTGAGTCTCTCTGAAGCAGACTGAGTCCATCTGAAGCAGACTGAGTCTCTCTGAAGCAGACTGAGTCTCTCTGAAGCAGACTGAGTCTATCTGAAGCAGACTGAGTCTCTCTGAAGCAGACTGAGTCCATCTGAAGCAGACTGAGTCTCTCTGAAGCAGACTGAGTCTATCTGAAGCAGACTGAGTCTCTCTGAAGCAGACTGAGTCTCTCTGAAGCAGACTGAGTCTATCTGAAGCAGACTGAGTCCATCTGAAGCAGACTGAGTCTCTCTGAAGCAGACTGAGTCTATCTGAAGCAGACTGAGTCTCTCTGAAGCAGACTGAGTCCATCTGAAGCAGACTGAGTCTCTCTGAAGCAGACTGAGTCTCTCTGAAGCAGACTGAGTCTATCTGAAGCAGACTGAGTCTCTCTGAAGCAGACTGAGTCCATCTGAAGCAGACTGAGTCTCTCTGAAGCAGACTGAGTCTCTCTGAAGCAGACTGAGTCTCTCTGAAGCAGACTGAGTCCATCTGAAGCAGACTGAGTCTATCTGAAGCAGACTGAGTCTCTCTGAAGCAGACTGAGTCTCTCTGAAGCAGACTGAGTCTAGACAGGAGGACAGGCTGGAGGACAGGGGGAAGGGGGGACATGTGTTTGTGTGTGTGTGTGTGTGTGTGTGTAGCTGTGTGTGTGTTTTTGTTCAGACCCAGGGTGTAAAGGCACCAGGAGGCCAGGGAGAGGTTCAGGCCTCAGACCCTAACGAGGGCTGAGCCTAACGAGGGCTGAGCCTAACGAGGGCTGAGCCTAACGAGGGCTGACCCTAACGAGGGCTGACCCTAACGAGGGCTGAGCCAGACTCAGCAGCGATGACTATCTTCATCTGTGGTTCAAACTTCAGAAAGAGAGAGAAGAGAAACAGTCCAACTACTTTAGGTGACAAAGAATCAAGCGTCAGAAGTGGTTTGACAGTCGATGAGGAGCTTCAGTCCACAGAATCATCCTCCATCCATTCAGACCTGACAGACAGGTGATGAGTGTAGAGCGTCTCTCTGCTCTCTGAGCACCATCACAGCTGCTCTACTTCAGCTGCTTTTCAGACTCACTCTGACGTCACACACACACACTCGCAGACACACACACACACACACGTGCAGCAGTCATGCTGCCTAGTGCTTGATGGAGGTGAGACAAACATCTGCTGGAATCAGGGAGGAGAGAGTGTGTGTGTCGGGGGGGTGTATGGGTGGGGGGGGGCGAGTATGACTGTGTGTTTGCAGTTGTGTGTGCGTGTATCAGGTTGTTTATTTGTGTGAAAGAAGGTGATTTCAGAGTTTTCAAATCTCATACACACACTCACACACGCACACACACACACACCAGCAGACACACTCATACACACACTCACACACACATACACACCAGCAGACACACACACACACACATTAGTTAGCATATTTGAGAAACACAGACACTCACTCACACACACACACTCACACACACACCTCGCTCTAACCCAGAGTGTGGAGTGTCTGATGACACCTGCCTTCAGGGCAGACTAAAAGCTGCTGCTGCCCATTCTGACAGAAACCTGTGTGTGTGTGTCTGCTGGTGTGTGTGTGTGTGAGTGTGTGTGTGTCTGCTGGTGTTAGTGTGTGTGTCTGCTGGTGTTAGTGTGAGTGTGTGTGTGTGTGTCTGCTGGTGTGTGTGTGTGTGTATGTGTCTGCTGGTGTTAGTGTGTGTGTCTGCTGGTGTTAGTGTGAGAGTGTGTGTGTGTGTGTCTGCTGGTGTGTGTGTGTGTGTCTGCTGGTGTGTGTGTGTGTGTGTGTATGTGTCTGCTGGTGTTGGTGTGTGTGTGTGTCTGCTGGTGTTAGTGTGTGTGTGTGTGTGTGTGTGTGTGTGTGTGTGTGAGTGTGTGTGTTCTTAGTGTGATTGATTCAAAGTCTGGGTTAAATGATCAAAGCAGCTCTTACAATTATCGAGGTTTGTGTCTGCAGGCAGCAGGTCAGGCAGTGTCTTTCTGGATGCTGCTCTTCATCACACCGCTCTAACTGATGTCCTCTGTCTGTGCCCCACAGCAGCCTGCTCTCATCCCAGCTCACGGACGACACAGAGACACTTCATCCTTCAGACAGGCGGAGGAGGACCGGGGCCCTTTCAGGGGCCACAGTTTATCTATGAGGAGCGCTGCTCTGGCTCATCTGTACACCTGTCCTCATCCAGCCAGACAGAAACAGCTCAGTGCTTTCAGAGGAAGACAGATTTGGCGGGGGTCATTATGAGGTGATGTATAAGGGGCCTGGGGGGTCCTGGTGAGGGGGGGGGGGGGGGGCGGGCGCAGGGTGAGGGGCTACACACCTCCTAAAACACCTGCTACACACCTGCTACACACCTGCTACACACCTGCTACACACCAGCTACACACCAGCTACACACCTGCTACACACCAGCTACACACCTGCTACACAGCTGCTACACACCTGCTACACACCTGCTACACACCTGCTACACACCAGCTACACACCTGCTACACACCTGCTACACATCCCACCTGCTACACACCTGCTACACACCTGCTACACACCAGCTACACATCTGCTACACACCTGCTACACACCAGCTACACACCTGCTACACACCAGCTACACACCTGATACACACCTGCTACACACCTGCTACACACCAGCTACACACCTGCTACACACCAGCTACACACCTGCTACACAGCTGCTACACACCAGCTACAACCTGATACACACCTGCTACACACCAGCTACACACCAGCTACACACCAGCTACACACCAGCTACACACCTGCTACACACCAGCTACACACCAGCTACACACCTGCTACACACCAGCTACACACCTGCTACACACCAGCCACACACCAGCTACACACCTGCTACACACCTCTCCTGTTACTCTCCCAGGTGTGTTGTGGTACAGTCTGTTGTAGTTGTGTAACACAGTAATGATGTTTGATCATGTGATCATGTGTTTCTGTGTTGTGTTAATATTCTGCTTTCTTAACTTGCTGTAATAGTTCATTGTGACACGAAAAGTGTGAATCTGTGATTAAACCATCACAAGCCGCCCTGATTTCAGAGTGACAAGAAATGTTAGTAATTATTTTTTAAACTTTAGATTTAATTATTCTAAATCCTTTCAGTGCTATATTTGACCACGTTTAAAAGCCTGGAACTTTGTCATTAAGCTGAGCATGGTCCACTGTGCTCTCTCTCACACACACACACACACACACACACACACACACACACACACACACACACACACACTGCTCTCCCTCTCTAAACACAATGCTTCCTAAAAAGGGTTGTGAAATGAAATGATAAGTTTTAAATGTCTCTTTTCAGTCAAATCCAATTAGCAACACATGTTTTCTCCTCATAAAGAGCCCTGCATTAAGGCCTCTGCTAGTTAATCAGTTTAGGCACGTTTTACAAATCCTTTCTGTCCCCCCCCCCCCCCCCCCCCTTCCCCAGGCGGGCACCAAGTGGGCTCCAATTAGAAAGCCACTAACACACTGGTGAGGTCTTAGTGAGCTCCATGACAGCACTCAATGACATTCCAACTGTCATTATTTTATTAGTGGAGAGCTTCATAGAAAGAGGCTTTAATTGACAAAGTTGAAGGAAATACATTTAACACAACAGCCGTTACCCTCCTCTTTCACTGGCAGGTGTGTGTGTGTGTGTGTGTGTTTGGGTATCTGTGTGCGTGTGAGAGAGTCTACAGTACATGTGTGCAATGGTGAATTCTTTTTGTGTGTGTGTGTCCATTGTATGTGAAGAGCATGATAGAGGCTTATTGTGGCCCTCTGCTGCTGGAGGCTCTGGTCTGCTGGAGGCTCTGGCCCTCTGCTGCTGGAGGCTCTGGCCCTCTGCTGCTGGAGGCTCTGGTCTGCTGGAGGCTCTGGCCCTCTGCTGCTGGAGGCTCTGGCCCTCTGCTGCTGGAGGCTCTGGTCCTCTGCTGCTGGAGGCTCTGGTCCTCTGCTGCTGGAGGCTCTGGTCTGCTGGAGGCTCTGGTCTGCTGGAGGCTCTGGTCTGCTGGAGGCTCTGGGCTGTAGCGTCACTCAGGACCACCAAGACTGAGTCTGTCTCCTCCTCCTCTCTTTCTCCTCCTCCTGTCTCGCATCTCTCTCCTTCTCCTCCTCCTCCTCTCTCCTCCTCCTCCTCTCTCCTCCTCCTCTCTTCTCTCCTCTCCACTTCATCCTCACCTCCTCTCCTCCTCCTCTCTTCTCTCCTCTCCACTTCATCCTCACCTCCTCTCCTCCTCCTCTCCTCCTCCTCTCTTCTCTCCTCTCCACTTCATCCTCACCTCCTCTCCTCCTCCTCTCCTCCTCCTCCTCTCTTCTCTTCTCTCCTCTCCACTTCATCCTCCTCTCCTCTCCTCCTCCTCTCCTCCTCCTCTCCTCTCATCTCCTCCTCTCCTCCTCCTCTCCTCCTCCGCAGGTCTTATTGATGTTCTCATAATGGTGGATAGCGTGTGCTTGGCGGGTTCGTGGCGTGTTTGTGGCGTGTGTGCAGCCCTTGGTCTAGCCCAGGGGTCAGGGATGTCTGGGTTCTATCTCATCATACGTGCATCAATCTGGCCCCTCTGACCCCTCGACCTCCTCACCCTCCCCCCCCCTCCCCCCCACACACACAGCAAGAACCACGCAGGATATAGTGTGACGCACAGAGAGAGAGAGAGAGAGAGAGAGAGAGAGAGAGAGAGAGAGAGAGAGAGAGAGAGAGAGAGAGAGAGAGAGAGAGAGAGAGAGAGAGAGAGAGAGAGAGAGAGAGAGAGAGAGAGAGAGAGAGAGAGAGAGAGAGAGGAGAGAGAGAGAGAGAGAGAGAGAGAGAGAGTGAGGGGGGAGAGAGAGAGAGAGAGAGAGAAAGGGAGAGAGAGAGAAGAGAGAGAGAGAGAGAGAGAGAGAGAGAGAGGGAGAGAGAGAGAGAGAGAGAGAGAGAGAGAGAGAGAGAGAGAGAGAGAAAGAGGGTGGGTGTGGTGTGTTTAGTATGTAGTGTGATCAGGTGTGTGTGTGTCCAGGGTGTGTGTGTGTTCAGGGGTGTGTGTGTGTTCAGGGTGTGTGTGTGTTCAAGTGTGTGTGTGTGTTCAGGGTGTGTGTGTGTGTCAGGGTGTGTGTGTGTGTCCAGGGTGTGTGTGTGTGTCCCAGGGTGTGTGTGTGTTCAAGGTGTGTGTGTGGTGTGTCCAGGGTGTGTGTGTGTGTTCTGGGTGTCTGTTCAGGGTGTGTGTGTGTGTCCAGGGTGTGTGTGTGTTCAGGGTGTGTGTGTGTTCAAGGTGTGTGTGTTCAGGGTCTGTGTGTGTCTGTGGTCTGTGTGTGGTTGTGTCTGTGTGTGTCTGTGGTCTGTGTGTGGTTGTGGTCTGTGGTGGTGGTGTCTGTATGTCCATCCTCCACCTCTCTCTCCAGCCCCTGCCCCCCCCTGCCCTCCATCCTCCACCTCTCTCTCCACCCCCTGCCCCTCCCTGCCCCCACTCCTCCACCTCTCTCTCCAGCCCCTGCCCCCCCTGCCCTCCATCCTCCACCTCTCTCTCCACCCCCTGCCCCCTCCCTGCCCCCACTCCCCCACCTCTCTCTCCACCCCCTGCCTCCCTGCCCCCACTCCCCCACCCCTCTTCAGGCCTGGTGACATGTGCCTCCCTCCCAGGCTCCATGCTGCAGATCCCAGGAGAGTCTGATGGATGGAGGCTGTTTATGAAGCTGCTGCCCTCAGAGTGATCAATCAGACCTGCTGGGATCTGCCTGGGATCTGCCTGGGATCTGCCTGGGATCTGCCTGGGATCTGCCTGCCACGTGATCCTGACACTCACACCTCCACCACACACACACACACACACCACACACACACCACACACACACACACCTCACCACACACACACACACACACACCTCACCACACACACACACACACACACACACCTCACCACACACACACACACCTCACCACACACACACCTGATCACACAAACACACACACACCACACACACACACACACACCACACCACACACACACACACCTCACCACACACACACACACACCACACACACACACACACACACACCTCACCACACACACACACACCTCACCACACACACACCTGATCACACAAACACACACACACCTGATCACACATTATGGTCTCTCTCCCCCCTGGCTCCCTCCCCCCTGGTCTCTCTCCCCCCTGGTCTCTCTCCCCCCTGGTCTCTCTCTCCCCTGGTCTCTCTCCCCCTAGTCTCTCTCCCCCCTGGTCTCTCTCCCCCAGTTCTCTCTCCCCCTGGTCTCTCTCCCCCCTGGTCTCTCTCCCCCCTGGTCTCTCTCCCCCAGGTCTCTCTCCCCCTGGTCTCTCTCCCCCCTGGTCTTTCTCCCCCTGGTCTCTCTCCCCCTGGTCTTTCTCCCCCTGGTCTCTCTCCCTCTGGTCTCTCTCCCCCTGGTCTCTCTCCCCCCTGGTCTTTCTCCCCTTGGTCTCTCTCCCCTCTAGTCTCTCTCTCCCTGGTCTCTCTCCCCCCCTGGTCTCTCTCCCTCTGGTCTCTCTCCCTCTGGTCTCTCTCCCCCAGGTCTCTCTCCCCCTGGTCTTTCTCCCCCTGGTCTCTCTCCCTCTGGTCTCTCTCCCTCTGGTCTCTCTCCCCCTGGTCTCTCTCCCCCTCTAGTCTCTCTCTCCCTGGTCTCTCTCCCCCCTGGTCTCTCTCCCCCAGGTCTCTCTCCCCCAGGTCTCTCTCCCCCTGGTCTCTCTCCCGCTGGTATCTCTCCCCCCCTAGTGTCTCTCCCCCCTAGTGTCTCTCCCCCTGGTCTCTCTCCCCCCTGGTCTCTCTCCCCCCTGGTCTCTCTCCCCCAGGTCTCTCTCCCCCTGGTCTCTCTCCCCCCCTGGTCTCTCTCCCCCCCTGGTCTCTCTCCCCCCTGGTCTCTCTCCCCCAGGTCTCTCCCCCCTAGTCTCTCCCCCCTGGTCTCTCTCCCCCAGGTCTCTCCCCCCTAGTCTCTCCCCCCTGGTCTCTCTCCCCCCTAGTCTTTCTCCCCCAGGTCCAGTTGTTGATTTTGATAGACGGCACTACAATAAAGAAGTGGTAAACAAGTCTAACCTCTTAACAGTGACTGTGGAGAAGCAGTACTAAGTTCTTCCAGAGGGATAACGCCCATGTGCTTGTTCTGCTGTGCTGCTGTGTGGCTCTGCTGCCACCTAGTGGAGAAAACATGAAAGGCTCAGCTCTTACAGGCCAACACAAATCAAACAGGAAGGGAAACACAGACTTCTCAGAAATGTATCGCAAAGATTTTTATTTAACAGTAGCTTGTGAAACATCTGTACAATAATAGGAGGGAGAGTGACTGAGCAGCAGAAAGGCCTGTGGTCAGGAGGGGTGGAGGAGGGACAGAGGGGTGGAGGAGGGACAGGGGGACAGAGGGGTGGAGGAGGGACAGGAGGACAGAGGGGTGGAGGAGATACAGAGGGGTGGAGGAGGGACAGGAGGACAGAGGGGTGGAGGAGGGACAGGGGGACAGAGGGGTGGAGGAGGGACAGAGCGGTGGAGGAGGGACAGAGGGGTGGAGGAGGGACAGAGGGGTGGAGGAGGGACAGAGGGGTGGAGGAGATACAGAGGGACAGAGGGGTGGAGGAGGGACAGAGGGGTGGAGGAGGGACAGAGGGGTGGAGGAGGAACAGAGGGACAGAGGGGTGGAGGAGGGACAGAGGGGTGGAGGAGGGACAGAGGGGTGGAGAAGGGACAGAGCGGTGGAGGAGGGACAGAGGGACAGAGGGGTGGAGGAGGGACAGGAGGACAGAGGGGTGGAGGAGGGACAGGGGGACAGAGGGGTGGAGGAGGGACAGAGCGGTGGAGAAGGGACAGAGGGACAGAGGGGTGGAGGAGGGACAGAGGGGTGGAGGAGGGACAGAGGGGTGGAGGAGGGACAGAGGGACAGAGGGGTGGATGAGGGACAGAGGGGACAGAGGGGTGGAGGAGGGACAGAGGGGTGGAGGGGGGACAGAGGGGTGGAGGAGGGACAGAGGGACAGAGGGGACAGAGGGACAGAGGGGTGGAGGAGGGACAGAGGGACAGAGGGGTGGAGGAGGGACAGAGGGGTGGAGGAGGGACAGAGGGGTGGAGGAGGGACAGGAGGACAGAGGGGTGGAGGAGGGACAGAGGGGTGGTGGAGGGACAGAGGGACAGAGGAGGGACAGGGGGGACAGAGGGGTAGAGGAGGGACAGGGGGACAGAGAGGTGGAGGAGGGACAGGGGGACAGAGGGGTGGAGGAGGGACAGAGGGACAGAGGGGTGGAGGAGGGACAGAGGGGTGGAGGAGGGACAGGGGGACAGAGGGGTGGAGGAGGGACAGAGGGGTGGAGGAGGGACAGGGGGACAGAGGGGTGCAGGTTTGGAGGTAAAGGAGGTCTCATCGTTTCCTCCTGGTCTCAAACTTGTAAACAGCAGGGCTGTTCTGTGTCTCCTTCTTCACCTTAACCCTGCTGGTCTTATCCTGCAACAGAGATTAACCAATCAGAGAACACATCAGACCTCCTGTCCAATCACAGAACACAACAGCCCTACTGTCCAATCAAAGAACACATCAGCCCTACTGTCCAATCAGACAACACATCAGCCCTACTGTCCAGCCCCAGCCTTTCAGCCCCAGCCTTTCAGCCCCAGCCTTTCAGCCCCAGCCTTTCAGCCCCAGCCTACCAGCCCCAGCCTACCAGCCCCAGTCTACCAGCCCCAGTCTACCAGCCCCACTCTACCAGCCCCAGTCTACCAGCCCCAGTCTACCAGCCCCACTCTACCAGCCCCAGTCTACCAGCCCCAGTCTACCAGCCCCAGTCTACCAGCCCCACTCTACCAGCCCCAGTCTAACTGCCCCAGTCTACCAGCCCCAGTCTACCAGCCCCAGTCTACCAGCCCCAGTCTACCAGCCCCACTCTACCAGCCCCAGTCTACCAGCCCCAGTCTACCAGCCCCAGTCTAACTGCCCCAGTCTACCAGCCCCAGTCTACCAGCCCCAGTCTACCAGCCCCAGTCTAACTGCCCCAGTCTACCAGCCCCAGTCTACCAGCCCCAGTCTAACTGTCCCAGTCTACCAGCCCCAGTCTACCAGCCCCAGTCTATCAGCCCCAGTCTACCAGCCCCAGTCTATCAGCCCCAGTCTACCAGCCCCACTCTACCAGCCCCACTCTATCAGCCCCAGTCTAACTGCCCCAGTCTATCAGCCCCAGTCTATCAGCCCCAGTCTAACTGTCCCAGTCTATCAGCCCGAGTCTAACTGTCCCAGTCTAACAGTCACCATCTATCAGCCCCAGTCTAACTGCCCCAGTCTATCTGCCCCAGTCTATCAGCCCCAGTCTAACTGTCCCAGTCTATCAGCCCCAGTCTAACTGCCCCAGTCTAACTGCCCCAGTCTATCAGCCCCAGTCTAACTGCCCCAGTCTATCAGCCCCAGTCTAACTGCCCCAGTCTAACTTCCCCAGTCTAACTGCCCCAGTCTATCAGCCCCAGTCTAACTGCCCCAGTCTATCAGCCCCAGTCTAACTGCCCCAGTCTATCAGCCCCAGTCTAACTGCCCCAGTCTATCAGCCCCAGTCTATCAGCCCCAGTCTAACTGTCCCAGTCTAACTGCCCCAGTCTAACTTCCCCAGTCTAACTGCCCCAGTCTACCAGTCTCACCTGCAGGTCTTTGTGTGTCTGGAGCTTCTGTGAGATGACGAACATCTTCTTCTCTCTGTCGACTCTCTGAGACAGCAGGCGGTACTGGTGTCTACGCTGCCGAGCAAGTCTCTACAAGACACGTTACACAGGACACGTTACACAGGACACGTTACACAGGACACGTTGCACAGGACACGTTACATAGGACACGTTACATAGGACACGTTACACAGGACACGTTACACAGGACACGTTGCACAGGACACGTTACATAGGACACATTACACAGGAGACAGGACACGTTACACAGGACACGTTACATAGGACATATTACACAGGAGACAAGACACGTTACACAGGACACGTTACATAGGACATATTACACAGGAGACAGGACACATTACACAGGACACGTTACACAGGACATGTTACACAGGAGACAGGACACGTTACACAGGAGACAGGACACGTTACACAGGAGACAGGACACATTACACAGGAGACAGGACACGTTACACAGGACACGTTACACAGGACATGTTACACAGGAGACAGGACACGTTACACAGGACACGTTACACAGGACATGTTACACAGGAGACAGGACACGTTACACATGACACGTTACACAGGACACGTTACACAGGAGACAGGACACATTACACAGGAGACAGGACACGTTACACAGGACACGTTACACAGGAGACAGGACACGTTACACAGGACACGTTACACAGGACACGTTACACAGGAGACAGGACACGTTACACATGACACGTTACACAGGACACGTTACACAGGAGACAGGACACGTTACACAGGACACGTTACACAGGACACATTACACAGGAGACAGGACACGTTACACAGGACACGTTACACAGGACACGTTACACAGGAGACAGGACACGTTACACAGGACACGTTACACAGGAGACAGGACACGTTACACAGGACACGTTACACAGGAGACAGGACACGTTACACAGGACACGTTACACAGGAGACAGGACACGTTACACAGGACACATTACACAGGAGACAGGACACGTTACACAGGAGACATTACACATGACACGTTACACAGGAGACAGGACACGTTACATAGGACATGTTACACAGGACACGTTACACAGGAGACAGGACACGTTACACAGGACACGTCACACAGGAGACAGGACACGTTACACAGGACACATTACACAGGAGACAGGACACGTTACACAGGACACGTTACACAGGAGACAGGACACGTTACACATGACACGTTACACAGGACACGTTACACAGGAGACAGGACACGTTACACAGGACACGTTACACAGGAGACAGGACACATTACACAGGACACGTTACACAGGAGACAGGACACGTTACACGTTACACAGGAGACAGAACACGTTACACAGGACACGTTACACAGGACACATTACACAGGAGACAGGACACGTTACACAGGACACGTTACACAGGAGACAGGACACGTTACACAGGACACGTTACACAGGAGACAGGACACGTTACACAGGACACATTACACAGGAGACAGGACACGTTGCACAGGAGACAGGACACGTTACACAGGACACGTTACACATGACACGTTACACAGGAGACAGGACACGTTACATAGGACATGTTACACAGGACACGTTACACAGGAGACAGGACACGTTACACAGGACACGTTACACAGGAGACAGGACACGTTACACAGGACACGTTACACAGGACACGTTACACAGGAGACAGGACACGTTACACAGGACATGTTACACAGGAGACAGGACACGTTACACAAGACATGTTACACAGTGTGTGTGTGTGAGTGTGAGTGTGAGTGTGTGTGTGTGTACCTTCACAGATCCAGGATCCACTGCTCCCTGGACAGACTTGGTCTCCAGTGTTTTGAGGGTGGGTCTGTTAAACACCCTCCCTAACAACTCTGGGGCTGTGTCAAGGTGTCTGGCTAGGTCAAACTGCTGGACTGGGGGGAGAGAGGGGGGGGGGGGAGAGGAGAGAGGGGGGGAGACAGGGGGGGAGGGGGGGGGAGACAGGGGGGGAGAGGGGGGGAGAGAGGGGGGGAGACAGGGGGGGGGAGACAGGGGGGGGGGGAGGGGGGGAGAGGGGGGGGAGAGAGGGGGGGCAGAGAGAGAGGGGGGGCAGAGAGAGAGGGGGGGACACAGAGAGAGAGGGGGGGACACAGAGAGAGAGGGGGCAGAGAGAGGAAGTGGGGGACACAGAGAGAGAGAGGGGGCAGAGAGAGGAAGTGGGGGACACAGAGAGAAAGAAAGGGCATATAGAGACAGAGAGAAAGACAGGGGAGGGAAAAGACAGAGACAGATTTTACTGATTTTCAAACATGTGGACACCATGAAGGTAAAAACCAATACATCCTTCTAGTTTATTGATGATTCGTAGTTATATGTATAAATTCCTCACCTTCTTTCTCAGTGTCCATGAAGAAAATGTGCTGGTTTCTCTGTTTGCCTTCAGCATCCAGGGCATGTAGTTCTGATTTTAACCTCTCAATTTTCTGTGACAGAAGAAGCAGAACTTTTGAATAAATAAATACTCATTTAGCAGACACTTTTACCCAAAGCAACTTACAGTAAGTACAGGGACATTCTTCCTGAGGCAAGTAGGGTGAAGTGCCTTGCCCAAGGACACAACATCATGTTGGCACAGGCGGGGTTCGAATTCACAACCTTCCACTCATTAGGCCAATGCCTTAACCTGCTGAGCCACTAGACTCCCATAGAGATAACGTACCGCAGCAGTCACAGGTTATCATGTTACTATGATGTGGCTCCTGAGAAGAACATCTAGTCTCACTAGGCAGCAAACACAATGACATTTAGAAACAGAAGGTTTAGCCATCAAAGAAATCTGGTAAAATTAGACTTCATGTGATTTTCCACATCTCTAATGTTGTGAAATTGCTTAATGCATAATAATGGTAAAAGTGTGAATACTCCCCAGACTGTAATCCTCCCAGATCCAGATGTGTAAGGTGTGCATCCCATCACAGTTGAGGTGATGATCAGTCAGTGGATGTGTTACCTGTATCTCAGCCAGCCTCTTCATCTCCACGTATCGATGATCCTGTGTCTTCATCACCTTCAGCTGCTCCTCCGTCACCTCCTGCTCTCCTCTGGGCTTGTTAGCAACATGAACCCCGTCCTGCAGACCACAGAATCATGCACCATCACATCAATAATATCACTGACCATCACTAGTATCACTGACCAGTATCAGCTAACCATCACTAGTATCACTGACCAGTATCAGCTAACCATCACTAGTATCACTGACCAGTATCAGCTAACCATCACTAGTATCACTGACCATCGCTAGTATCACTGACCATCACTAGTATCACTGACCATCACTAGTATCACTGACCAGTATCAGCTAACCATCACTAGTATCACTGACCAGTATCAGCTAACCATCACTAGTATCACTGACCAGTATCAGCTAACCATCACTAGTATCACTGACCAGTATCAGCTAACCATCACTAGTATCACTGACCATCGCTAGTATCACTGACCATCACTAGTATCACTGACCATCACTAGTATCACTGACCAGTATCAGCTAACCATCACTAGTATCACTGACCAGTATCAGCTAACCATCACTAGTATCACTGACCAGTATCAGCTAACCATCACTAGTATCACTGACCATCGCTAGTATCACTGACCATCACTAGTATCACTGACCATCACTAGTATCACTGACCAGTATCAGCTAACCATCACTAGTATCACTGACCAGTATCAGCTAACCATCACTAGTATCACTGACCAGTATCAGCTAACCATCACTTGTATCACTGACCATCACTGGTATTATTGGCCTGAGATGACCTGTAGCTGAGATGTTACTTTACACTGTGTCTGCTAGCTGAGATGTTACATTACACTGTGTCTGCTAGCTGAGATGTTACTGAACACTGTGTCTGGTAGCTGAGATGTTACTGAACACTGTGTCTGCTAGCTGAGGTGTTACTGAACACTGTGTCTGCTAGCTGAGATGTTACTGAACACTGTGTCTGCTAGCTGAGATGTTACTGAACACTGTGTCTGCTAGCTGAGATGTTACTGAACACTGTGTCTGCTAGCTGAGATGTTACTTTACACTGTGTCTGCTAGCTGAGATGTTACTTTACACTGTGTCTGCTAGCTGAGATGTTACTGAACACTGTCTGCTAGCTGAGATGTTACTTTACACTGTGTCTGCTAGCTGAGATGTTACTGAACACTGTCTGCTAGCTGAGATGTTACTTTACACTGTGTCTGCTAGCTGAGATGTTACTGAACACTGTGTCTGCTAGCTGAGATGTTACTGAACACTGTGTCTGCTAGCTGAGATGTTACTGAACACTGTGTCTGCTAGCTGAGATGTTACTTTACACTGTGTCTGCTAGCTGAGATGTTACTGAACACTGTCTGCTAGCTGAGATGTTACTTTACACTGTGTCTGCTAGCTGAGATGTTACTGAACACTGTGTCTACTAGCTGAGATGTTACTTTACACTGTGTCTGCTAGCTGAGATGTTACTGAACACTGTGTCTGCTAGCTGAGATGTTACTGAACACTGTGTCTGCTAGCTGAGATGTTACTGAACACTGTGTCTGCTAGCTGAGATGTTACTGAACACTGTGTCTGCTAGCTGAGATGTTACTGAACACTGTGTCTGCTAGCTGAGATGTTACTGAACACTGTGTCTGCTAGATGAGATGTTACTTTACAGGTTGTTGCTGGATTCAACTACAATAAAAACTGGTAATTTCTGCTAATCTGCTGAATAAATCAAATGCCAAATGATAAGGTAATAAAGAACAAAGCTCCGAGCTTGTGACATGATGTGCTCTGTATCCAGACTGACCTCCAGATGGGAGCTGACCATCTTATAGTAGAACTCATCTGGGTTCTTGTCCAGCGCTTTCTTCCGCAGGGCAGCCAAGGTGTTCTGCTTTTTATGATAGTCACTGATGGGGATAAAACAGACTCTTATTCTGCTCTCTCACAGCCTTCCTGCTGTTGGACATCACTTAGACAGAGTGACACGGTGTGATATGAAAAGAAAAAACATTATTAGTCCCCCAGGGGAGGGAATTGCAGTCCACAACAGCAGGTAAAGTACAGCACACAGACTTGCAGGGTAAATAACAATAAAGAGAACACGATATAGTACAATAATAAAAAAATAGAATAAAAATAAGTCAAATAAGAGGTTAAGTGAAATGGTTCCTGTCTCGAATGTGAAGTGAGAGACATATAGACATATGGAGACAGATAGACAGAGTCAGATACACATATAGAGACATATAGACAGATAGACATATAGACAGATAGAGACAGATAGACATACAGAGACAGATAGACATATAGACAGATGGAGACATTAAGACATAAAGCCATATGGAGACATAAGGACATATGAGACATATAGAGAGATAGACAAATAGAGACAGATAGACATATAAAGACATATAGACAGATGGAGACATAAAGACATATGGAGACATATAGACAAGTTATTGCTGTAAAAAATATTACAGAGTATTGTACGTTGACCATAAAAAACATGTGCCAATATAAACTCTCAGTATAATTTCTATAGTTTTCTTTAAAATGTCAACTTACTCTGCTCGAAGTTTATAATCTTTCTTCTTTTCTAGGAAGCCTAAATGTTTCCTGAATCCGGGCTGAAAAACACAAAGTTAGGAAAAGTTATGAAGAGTGGTTAAGGATTTCGATGTAGCATGTTAGCCTAGCGTGTTAGCCTAGCGTGTTAGCCTAGCATGTTAGCCTAGCATGTTAGCCTAGCATGTTAGCCTAGCATGTTAGCTCACCTGACTTCGTTCTTTATGATTCCGCTGCTGGGACTTCAACGCTTTTCTGAAAGAAGACATCCTGTTAAAGAGTGAATACTGGACAACCAGTAATACTGTAAAACTACTCAGTAATATATATAGTAACGCAGTAATATATATAGTAACGCAGTAATATATCTAAGTTGGTTTGAATAAACTAGATTTAGATGAACTCTTCCAACATGCTCGGGGCACGTGACACTTCCTGTACGGAGTCACATGGGTGGTGAGGAGTCACGTGGGCTGCTGCACTGTTGTTTTGTTGCAGCACATTCGCAAAAAACAAAATATACGTATTTATTATTTGATTGTAGTTGTTTTTCTTCTTTTTCGTTTTTATTGTTTCAGATAATAATGCTAAAACTGTGTAAAAGTTTTTCCTCCTATATTTCAACCGTGTATATGTTAAATTATAATTGAGGTAAATATTTGACCAGCAGGAGGCAGTATTGATGCGTTCTTCTCACCAGCTATGTGACAAGCAGCCTTTAGCAGGCCAGGCTGGGAGGTGTGTGACATGTGGGCACCTCTGCTGTTATCAACAGTAAAGTGTTGTTCTACATCTCCTGTGTTGTTCTTGAACTCCTTTTTTTTCTAGATCTCAATGTTGTTGTACATCTGCTGTGTTATTCAAGAACCCCCATGTTGTTCTAGAGCTCTCATGTTGTGGGGGGTCAGATAGCTCAGCGGGTTAAGGTGTTGGCCTCATGATCGTGAGGTTGTGAGATCGAAGCCCGGCTGTGGCTATGTGCCGTTGTATCAAGACACTTCACCCTACTTGCCTCAGGGAGAATGTCCCTGTACTTACTGTAAGTCGCTTTGGATAAAAGCGTCTGCTAAATGAATATAAATGTAAAAAAAAAACACGTACAACTGTAATTGTAGAACTACCATGTTGTTCTAGAAATACCACGTTGTGCTAGTTCTCAAATATTGTTCTGTAATTCCAGAGTTTGTTGGAGTTTCCGGTTGTGAAGTGGGGAAACATGGAGGTTCTTGTCGTGTCAAAACATCCAAGCCTCCAAGCCTGACGAGAACCAGAGAAAACTACTCTGTCTCTCTGTGTCTCACTGTGTCTCACTGTGTCTCCCTGTGTCTCTCTGTGTCTCTCTGTGTCTCCCTGTGTCACTGTGTCTCACTGCGTCTCTCTGTGTCTCACTGTGTCTCACTGTGTCTCCCTGTGTCTCTCTGTGTCTCGCTGTGTCTCCCTGTGTCACTGTGTCTCACTGCGTCTCTCTGTGTCTCCCTGTGTCACTGTGTCTCACTGTGTCTCTCTGTGTCTCACTGTGTCTCCCTGTGTCTCCCTGTGTCACTGTGTCTCACTGCGTCTCTCTGTGTCTCCCTGCGTCTCACTGCGTCTCACCTACATGGAGTCACTGCTGTACACAGATGAATCCCACTTTTGCATGTTTGGTCTGCTTGCAACATTCTGATTACTAGCCTGATTCCTTAACCGCTCAGCCACCTGACTCCGTCCTTGTTGATGTGGGAGGAGCAGAGAAAGGGAAGAGCTGTTTGATCTCAGTCTAACAGTCCTGTCCCCTCCGGTACTCAGCCCCTACTTCCACCAGGAATGTGTGTAGGATGTGTGAGCTGGAGGAGCTGTGGGGGTCAGGGCAGTTCTGAACAGTTAGGGAAGCTCTGAACAGTTAGGGAAGCTCTGAACAGTTAGGGAAGCTCTGAACAGTTAGGGAAGCTCTGAACAGTTAAGGAAGCTCTGAACAGTTAGGGAAGCTCTGAACAGTTAGGGCAGCTCTGAACAGTTAGGGAAGCTCTGAACAGTGTGCCTGCTTCCTAGAGCTGAAATGATTAGTCAGCATTATCAACCATGTTGACGTTAACAAATTCTCAACAAATATTTATCGTTTGTTTTCATACAACCTATTTTGAGGGTTATAGGGAAGGAGAGAGGGAGGGGAGAGGGAGGGAGAGAGGGGAGGCAGGGGAGAGGCAAATGGGAGGAAGTGGGAGGTAGAAAGGAGGCAGGAGGGAGGGAGGCAGGAGAGATGGAGGGAGGCAGGAGAGATGCAGGGAGGCAGGAGAGTGGGAGGGAGGCAGGAGAGAGGGAGAAGGGAGGAGAGAGGGAGGCAGGAGAGAGGGAGGGAGGCAGGAGAGAGGGAGGTAGGCAGGCAGGAGAGAGGCAGGACATAGAGGAAGGAGGGAGACTGAGGGTTTCACAGAGTTCAGAAGTAGAGGAATGCTCTGGTGGTGAAGATCTATGGAATGATTTTTGTATGTAAAAATAACAGTGGTGACGGAGTAGAGCTGGACCCAGGGTGAGCTCAGGGCCCAGGGTGAGCTCAGAGCCCAGGCATGTGTCCCCTGGACAGGCTGAGGCTTTCATATGCAGGGTTAGGGTTAGCCTAGCTTTATCATAAGCATTCTCCGACTAACCCCAACCTCCCTTTGCATCCATCAACAAACTCTAACTACTTCTCACTGGCTAGATGGGTCATGTAGTCCTGACTGATGATACAAGAGCCTAAATCAGAAGTCCCCCTGATGTTAGACCTGTTATTCCAGCTCTGTACAGGCGTGTTCACCACACACTGGCTCAGTAGCTGTGAGATGCTGGACAGACCAGAAGGTAGGGCAGTAGAAAGCCTTGCTTCATTCTCAGATGCTAGCCTGGACTAGTCTGCTCTACAGACTACTACTGCTTCTCTCCCCTCCTCTCTCTCTCTCTCTCTCTCTCTCTCCACTCCCCTCCCCTCTCTCTCACCTTTCTCTCTCCTCTCCCCTCTCTCTCCACTCCTCTATCTCTCTCTCCCCTCCCCTCTCTCTCACCTCTCCTCTCTCTCTCTCCATTCCTCTCCCCTTTCTCTCCACTCCTCTCCCCTCTCTCTCCTCTCCACTCTCTCTCTCCGCTCCCCTCTACACACAAACCAAAGGTGAGGTGGAGGGTTGTGTTTGTGGGTAGAGGGTGTAGTGTGTCTGAAAAATTCAAATCTATGTGAACTTACACATGGCAATATACCCGAGGGCTGAAACCTGAACTTGAATCCTTCAGTTTCTCCCTCACAAGCTGTGTAGCTGCTGCAGCTGTGTAGCTGCTGCTGGGAGTCTCCACATTAGTATTTTTAGACACAGCAAGCAACCACTGACACATGTGCTGGAACCATCCCAGATGGATGGTCCATCATGATCTACTGTCCCTGTGTGTTCACTTTCCTCACAACATGTCCAGATGGCTTCAAACTAAAGAACTCTTCACTCACATCGCTGGAAAACTGGAGGCAGTGTGGAGGCAGTGTGGAGGCAGTGTGAAGGCAGTGTGGAGGCAGTATGGAGGCAGTGTGGAGGCAGGATGGAGGCAGTATGGAGGCAGTATGGAGGCAGTGTGGAGGCAGTGTGGAGGCAGGATGGAGGCAGTATGGAGGCAGTGTGGAGGCAGGATGGAGGCAGTGTGGAGGCAGTGTGGAGGCAGGATGGAGGCAGTATGGAGGCAGTGTGGAGGCAGGATGGAGGCAGGATAGAGACAGTGTGGAGGCAGTGTGGAGGCAGTGTGGAGGCAGGATGGAGGCAGTATGGAGGCAGTGTGGAGGCAGGATGGAGGCAGGATGGAGGCAGTGTGGAGGCAGGATGGAGGCAGTGTGGAGGCAGTGTGGAGGCAGGATGGAGGCAGTATGGAGGCAGTGTGGAGGCAGGATGGAGGCAGTATAGAGGCAGTGTGGAGGCAGTGTGGAAGCAGTGTGGAGGCAGGATGGAGGCAGTGTGGAGGCAGTGTGGAGGCAGGATGGAGGCAGTGTGGAGGCAGTGTGGAGGCAGGATGGAGGCAGTGTGGGAGCAGTGTGGAGGCAGGATGGAGGCAGTGTGGAGGCAGTGTGGAGGCAGTGTGGAGGCAGGATGGAGGCAGTGTGGAGGCAGTGTGGAGGCAGGATGGAGGCAGTATGGGAGCAGTGTCTGGGCTCTCATCATCCTAACTGGTCAGATAATGAAGAGATCCTCCAGTTTCTATCTGCTGGGTCCAACAACACTGCTCAGTGTAAAATTAGAGCGTCTAATTAGAGGAGCGTCAGGAGGCACCAACTGTCCAGCTGCTCAGACAAGCCTCACATTCCTCCATGGACACATACCAGAGGAATCCCTGGGATCAACCACTGTGGAAGAACCAGCATAAAAACAGGATGTTTGAGTATTCCAGAACATGTCGTAAAGGAGCAGACAGGGTGAGAAAGAGGAACACAATCCTAAAAACACTGGCAAGGTCGCTCAAGATGTTTGAGTTCATTTTAAACATCCCGTCTTGGCAAGTACTGAGTCCAGAAGAGAGAGTTTCATCAGACCAGCTGTTGTAACATTATCTCTGCCTCCATCCTCCATCTTCAGAGACAGGTTCTCTGCCTCCATCCTCCATCTTCAGAGACAGTATCTCTGCCTCCATCCTCCATCTTCAGAGACAGTATCTCTGCCTCCATCCTCCATCTTCAGACACAGCATCTCTGCCTCCATCCTCCATCTTCAGAGACAGTATCTCTGCCTCCATCCTCCATCTTCAGAGACAGTATCTCTGCCTCCATCCTCCATCTTCAGAGACAGTATCTCTGCCTCCATCCTCCATCTTCAGAGACAGTCAACTCTGCTTCCTCCAGAAAAACTCTAAACTTTCCCTTTAACAGCATGTTCACCAGCCCCATGCTGTGAGGGGTGCATCTCCCTCCATGAGGGGTGCATCTCCCCCCATGAGGGGTGCATCTCCCCCATGAGGGGTGCATCTCCCTCCATGAGGGGTGCATCTCCCCCCATGAGGGGTGCATCTTCCTCCATGAGGGGTGCATCTCCCTCCATGAGGGGTGCATCTCCCCCCATGAGGGGTGCATCTCCCCCATGAGGGGTGCATCTCCCCCCATGAGGGGTGCATCTCCCCCCATGAGGGGTGCATCTTCCTCCATGAGGGGTGCATCTCCCCCCATGAGGGGTGCATCTCCCGCCATGAGGGGTGCATCTCCCCCCATGAGGGGTGCATCTTCCTCCATGAGGGGTGCATCTCCCCCCATGAGGGGTGCATCTCCCCCCATGAGGGGTGCATCTCCCCCCATGAGGGGTGCATCTTCCTCCATGAGGGGTGCATCTCCCCCCATGAGGGGTGCATCTCCCTCCATGAGGGGTGCATCTCCCCCCATGAGGTAACATACTGTGTGTCTGCTGGTCACCTGCAGGTGAGTCATGATGGTTCCACATGTGCCTCCATTCATCAGATAGTTTTAACCAGGTTGACATACATGAGAGGGGATTTGAACATGCAACCTCTTGATCAGAAGTTAAATGGTCTAACTGCCAAGCTAACCCTGAAGAGAGAGCATGGTGAGAAAAGCAGCACAGTGTGGGTCTGACACCAAGATCAACACACAGTGTTATCCTGCTGGGGCTGAGCTTGAGTCAACAGTAACACTCTGACAAACCCAGGGCAGCAAAAAATAATGCTGCTCTCTGTAGCAGCAGAGATAATGCTGCTCTCTGTAGCAGCAGAAATAATGCTGCTCTCTGTAGCAGCAGAGATAATGCTGCTCTCTGTAGTAGCAGAGATAATGCTGCTCTCTGTAGCAACAGTGATAATGCTGCTCTCTGTAGCAGCAGAGATAATGCTGCTCTCTGTAGCAGCAGAAATAATGCTGCTCTCTGTAGCAGCAGAGATAATGCTGCTCTCTGTAGCAACAGTGATAATGCTGCTCTCTGTAGCAGCAGAAATAATGCTGCTCTCTGTAGCAGCAGAGATAATGCTGCTCTCTGTAGTAGCAGAGATAATGCTGCTCTCTGTAGCAACAGTGATAATGCTGCTCTCTGTAGCAGCAGAGATAATGCTGCTCTCTGTAGCAGCAGAAATAATGCTGCTCTCTGTAGCAGCAGAGATAATGCTGCTCTCTGTAGCAACAGTGATAATGCTGCTCTCTGTAGCAGCAGAGATAATGCTGCTCTCTGTAGCAGCAGAAATAATGCTGCTCTCTGTAGCAGCAGAGATAATGCTGCTCTCTGTAGTAGCAGAGATAATGCTGCTCTCTGTAGCAACAGTGATAATGCTGCTCTCTGTAGCAGCAGAGATAATGCTGCTCTCTGTAGCAGCAGAAATAATGCTGCTCTCTGTAGCAGCAGAGATAATGCTGCTCTCTGTAGCAACAGTGATAATGCTGCTCTCTGTAGCAACAGTGATAATGCTGCTCTCTGTAGCAGCAGAGATAATGCTGCTCTCTGTAGCAACAGTGATAATGCTGCTCTCTGTAGCAGCAGAGATAATGCTGCTCTCTGTAGCAGCAGAGATAATGCTGCTCTCTGTAGCAACAGTGATAATGCTGCTCTCTGTAGCAGCAGAGATAATGCTGCTCTCTGTAGCAACAGTGATAATGCTGCTCTCTGTAGCAGCAGAGATAATGCTGCTCTCTGTAGCAGCAGAGATAATGCTGCTCTCTGTAGCAACAGTGATAATGCTGCTCTCTGTAGCAGCAGAGATAATGCTGCTCTCTAACTCTCTAGCAGTCAAGATAATGCGGCTCTGTAGCAGCAGAGATAATGCTGCTCTCTCTAGCAGCAGAGATAATGCTGCTCTGTAACAGCAGAGATAATGCTGCTCTCTGTAGCAGCAGAGATAATGCTGCTCTCTCTAGCAGCAGATATAATGCTGCTCTGTAACAGCAGAGATAATGCTGCTCTCTGTAGCAGCAGAGATAATGCTGCTCTTTAACTCTCTAGCAGTCAAGATAATGCTGCTCTGTAGCAGCAGAGATAATGCTGCTCTCTGTAGCAGCATCGATAATGCTGCTCTCTAACTCTGTAGCAGTCAAGATAATGCTGCTCTCTGTAGCAGCAGAGATAATGCTGCTTTCTGTAGCAGGAGAGATAATGCTGCTCTCTCTAGCAGCAGAGATAATGCTGCTCTCTGTAGCAGCAGAGATAATGCTACTTCCCAACTCTGTAGCAGCAGAGATAATGTTGCTCTCTGTAGCAGAAGAGATAATGCTGCTCTCTGTAGCAGCAGAGATAATGCTGCTCTCTAACTCTCTAGCAGTCAAGATAATGCGGCTCTGTAGCAGCAGAGATAATGCTGCTCTCTCTAGCAGCAGAGATAATGCTGCTCTGTAACAGCAGAGATAATGCTGCTCTCTGTAGCAGCAGAGATAATGCTGCTCTCTCTAGCAGCAGATATAATGCTGCTCTGTAACAGCAGAGATAATGCTGCTCTCTGTAGCAGCAGAGATAATGCTGCTCTCTAACTCTCTAGCAGTCAAGATAATGCTGCTCTGTAGCAGCAGAGATCATGCTGCTCTCTGTAGCAGCATCGATAATGCTGCTCTCTAACTCTGTAGCAGTCAAGATAATGCTGCTCTCTGTAGCAGCAGAGATAATGCTGCTCTCTAACTCTCTAGCAGTCAAGATAATGCTGCTCTCTGTAGCAGCAGAGATAATGCTGCTCTCTAACTCTCTAGCAGTCAAGATAATGCTGCTCTGTAGCAGCAGAGATCATGCTGCTCTCTGTAGCAGCATCGATAATGCTGCTCTCTAACTCTGTAGCAGTCAAGATAATGCTGCTCTCTGTAGCAGCAGAGATAATGCTGCTTTCTGTAGCAGGAGAGATAATGCTGCTCTCTGTAGCAGCAGAGATAATGCTGCTCTCTGTAGCAGGAGAGATAATGCTGCTCTCTCTAGCAGCAGAGATAATGCTGCTCTCTGTAGCAGCAGAGATAATGCTGCTCTCTGTAGCAGCAGAGATAATGCTGCTCTCTGTAGCAAGAAAGATAATGCTGCTCTCTGTAGCAGCAGAGATAATGCTACTTCCCAACTCTGTAGCAGCAGAGATAATGCTGCTCTCTGTAGCAGAAGAGATAATGCTGCTCTCTGTAGCAGCAGAGATAATGCTGCTCTCTGTAGCAACAGTGATAATGCTGCTCTCTGTAGCAGCAGAGATAATGCTGCTCTCTGTAGCAGCAGAAATAATGCTGCTCTCTGTAGCAGCAGAGATAATGCTGCTCTCTGTAGCAACAGTGATAATGCTGCTCTCTGTAGCAGCAGAGATAATGCTGCTCTCTGTAGCAGCAGAGATAATGCTGCTCTCTGTAGCAACAGTGATAATGCTGCTCTCTGTAGCAGCAGAGATAATGCTGCTCTCTGTAGCAACAGTGATAATGCTGCTCTCTGTAGCAGCAGAGATAATGCTGCTCTCTGTAGCAGCAGAGATAATGCTGCTCTCTGTAGCAACAGTGATAATGCTGCTCTCTGTAGCAGCAGAGATAATGCTGCTCTCTGTAGCAACAGTGATAATGCTGCTCTCTGTAGCAGCAGAGATAATGCTGCTCTCTGTAGCAGCAGAGATAATGCTGCTCTCTGTAGCAACAGTGATAATGCTGCTCTCTGTAGCAGCAGAGATAATGCTGCTCTCTAACTCTCTAGCAGTCAAGATAATGCGGCTCTGTAGCAGCAGAGATAATGCTGCTCTCTCTAGCAGCAGAGATAATGCTGCTCTGTAACAGCAGAGATAATGCTGCTCTCTGTAGCAGCAGAGATAATGCTGCTCTCTCTAGCAGCAGATATAATGCTGCTCTGTAACAGCAGAGATAATGCTGCTCTCTGTAGCAGCAGAGATAATGCTGCTCTCTAACTCTCTAGCAGTCAAGATAATGCTGCTCTGTAGCAGCAGAGATAATGCTGCTCTCTGTAGCAGCATCGATAATGCTGCTCTCTAACTCTGTAGCAGTCAAGATAATGCTGCTCTCTGTAGCAGCAGAGATAATGCTGCTTTCTGTAGCAGAAGAGATAATGCTGCTCTCTCTAGCAGCAGAGATAATGCTGCTCTCTGTAGCAGCAGAGATAATGCTACTTCCCAACTCTGTAGCAGCAGAGATAATGCTGCTCTCTGTAGCAGAAGAGATAATGCTGCTCTCTGTAGCAGCAGAGATAATGCTGCTCTCTAACTCTCTAGCAGTCAAGATAATGCGGCTCTGTAGCAGCAGAGATAATGCTGCTCTCTCTAGCAGCAGAGATAATGCTGCTCTGTAACAGCAGAGATAATGCTGCTCTCTGTAGCAGCAGAGATAATGCTGCTCTCTCTAGCAGCAGATATAATGCTGCTCTGTAACAGCAGAGATAATGCTGCTCTCTGTAGCAGCAGAGATAATGCTGCTCTCTAACTCTCTAGCAGTCAAGATAATGCTGCTCTGTAGCAGCAGAGATAATGCTGCTCTCTGTAGCAGCATCGATATTGCTGCTCTCTAACTCTGTAGCAGTCAAGATAATGCTGCTCTCTGTAGCAGCAGAGATAATGCTGCTTTCTGTAGCAGGAGAGATAATGCTGCTCTCTGTAGCAGCAGAGATAATGCTGCTCTCTGTAGCAGGAGAGATAATGCTGCTCTCTCTAGCAGCAGAGATAATGCTGCTCTCTGTAGCAGCAGAGATAATGCTGCTCTCTGTAGCAGCAGAGATAATGCTGCTCTCTGTAGCAAGAAAGATAATGCTGCTCTCTGTAGCAGCAGAGATAATGCTACTTCCCAACTCTGTAGCAGCAGAGATAATGCTGCTCTCTGTAGCAGAAGAGATAATGCTGCTCTCTGTAGCAGCAGAGATAATGCTACTTCCCAACTCTGTAGCAGCAGAGATAATGCTGCTCTCTGTAGCAGAAGAGATAATGCTGCTCTCTGTAGCAGCAGAGATAATGCTACTTCCTAACTCTGTAGCAGCAGAGATAATGCTGCTCTCTGTAGCAGAAGAGATAATGCTGCTCTCTGTAGCAGCAGGGATAATGCTGCTTTCTAGCCTCCACGAGGACCAACAGCAGATGTGTATTCACACATCTCTGAGTCACCATGGAAACCAGAAGAATGAGAGATCTGTGGAAGTGTCTAAAACAATAATCAACAATAACAACAAGAACTAGATCAGCCCAGTGTAGATATAATAAATAATAACACCTCATTTAGCAGACACTTTTTCAGAAATGATCTAATGGGTACCAAAGATGGATGGTATTAGAAAAGGTATTCTTAAGGAAACGTTGTTTAATGGCGCCTAAATATTTGGCAGACTAAGACATATTTACATTATGTCTGACATAACACAGAATGCCTGCTTCCAATATAAACTCTGCACAAGTCAGTTCTACCTGCAACCTGTAGTGTGGCTGTAGGCTATAGCTTTCTATGTTAGTTCTCTCTCCCTCTCTCTCTCTCCCTCTCTCTCTCTCTCCCTCTCTCTCTCTCTCTCTCTCTCATTCCCTCTCTCTCCCTCCCTCTCTCTCCCCCTCTCTCTCGCTTTCCTCCTCTCCCCCTCTCTCTCTCCCCCCCATCTCTCCCCTCCTCTCTCTCCCTCTCTCCCTGTCTGTCTCCCTCTCCCTCCCCTCCTCTCTCTCTCCCCCCTCTCTCTTGCTTTCCTCCTCTCCCCCTCTCTCTCTCCCCCCTATCTCTCCCCTCCTCTATCTCCCCTTCTCTCTCTCTCTCTCTCTCTCTCTCTCTCTCTCCCTCTCTCCCTCCCCCCCCCCTCTCTCTCTCTCCCTCCCTCTCTCCCTCGCTCTCTCTCTCTACCTCCCTCTATCTCTCCCTCTCTCTTTCTCTCTCCCTCTCTCTCTCTCCCCCCCTCTCTCTTTCGCTCTCTCTCTCTCTCTCTTTCTCTCTCTCTCTCTCTCTCTCTCTCTCTCTCTCTGTCTCTCTCTGTCTCTCTCTCTCTCTCTCTCTATATATATATATATATATATATATATATATATATATATATCGGGGCGGGATCTTGTGACTCACCAGAAACTTCCTAGACAGAGTTGGACTACTGCGGTACCCGGTAGATCTCGTCGCTCCCCGGTGAACAGAGGTCAGTGAAGCGGAGCCTCCTTCAGTTTCCATCCCTCTGATGTCGAGAGACGGAGAGGCTCTGGGGTTGGACTGGCAGCTTTCTAAGGTGAATCCTACCGCAGAAATCACTTCTGGTAAGCGCATTATACAACATCAAGTCTTATTCTTCTTCAGGAAAACCATTCAAGGCACTTTGGTTACACTTACCAACTTTCTTTTTGATCGAAATTGTTCTGAACACTCCTAAAAGGAGTTTCAAACTTCATTACGCCCATCTGATAAATAAAGTATGTTCAGACTTCGTAAGTATGAGGTTATAATTCATTGAAATGGACAGATGTATTTACCTACTGAGATACTTTAGTCACGGATGACTCAGTCATGAAAAATGGAATGAAATGTTCTTCTAATGAAGGAATGGTGTTTGAAATGTCGTTCTCGGTGGTCAGTGACACTAAGGCTGTGTGTTTCTGACATAGCAACAGTGTATCATATTTGATATAAACTAAGCTAAAACCATTTGTTACTTGTCAGTTACAGAAATGATTTATTTACTGAGTGGATTTAATAATTTCTTTAAATTCATTTAAAGAATGGATTTGTAATTGTATGCAATCACTAGGTTATTCAGTGTGTAATAATCAGTGTTCATGCTGTAGACATACACATTCCTGACTTCCTGTCCAGTTTGGGAGTGACAAAACCCACATAAGCAGACGGTCTTTGTGCTGTAGAGCGACATGTCTGCTTACTCTGAGAGGAAGTAGAGCAGCTTACTGATGATAAACTCAGCTGAGGGCTTGGAGGACTGAGGGAGGCAGGAGTGAAAACCAGAGAGGAACAAGGATGACTTCCTGCCAGCTGTGTCGAGGCTGTAGGTTCAGCTCAGCTGTCATCATGTCATCAGGCTGGTGGGCAGCAGGTTCAGCTCAGTTCTCATCATGTCATCAGGCTGGTGGGCAGCAGGTTCAGCTCAGCTGTCATCATGTCATCAGGCTGGTGGGCAGCAGGTTCAGTTCTCATCCTGTCATCAGGCTGGTGGGCAGCAGGTTTAGTTCTCATCATGTCATCAGGCTGGTGGGCAGCAGGTTCAGTTGTCATCAGGCTGGTGGGCCGCAGGTTCAGTTCTCATCATGTCATCAGGCTGGTGGGCAGCAGGTTCAGTTCTCATCATGTCATCAGGCTGGTGGGCAGCAGGTTCAGTTGTCATCATGTCATCAGGCTGGTGGGCCGCAGGTTCAGTTCTCATCATGTCATCAGGCTGGTGGGCAGCAGGTTCAGTTCTCATCATGTCATCAGGCTGGTGGGCAGCAGGTTCAGTTGTCATCATGTCATCAGGCTGGTGGGCAGCAGGTTCAGTTCTCATCATGTCATCAGGCTGGTGGGCCGCAGGTTCAGTTCTCATCATGTCATCAGGCTGGTGGGCAGCAGGTTCAGTTGTCATCATGTCATCAGGCTGGTGGGCAGCAGGTTCAGCTCAGCTGTCATCATGTCATCAGGCTGGTGGGCAGCAGGTTCAGCTCAGCTGTCATCATCTCACCTCCTTGTGGAATCTAATGATATGTTTCTGTGTTTCTACATGCAGTGTCCACTTATTCCATCAACAACAGCAATAACACGTTCAAGGGGACGTCCATTAATCCATGGATCACTCTGGACTGTGTTTAGCATGTCTGGTAGACAGGCTGGTGTCACAGTGAGGTGTGTGTGTGAGTGTGTGAGTGAGTGTGTGTGTCTGAGTGTGTGAGTGTGTGTGTGTGTGTCTGTGTTAGTGTGTGAGTGTGTGAGTGAGTGTGTGTGTGTGTGTGTGAAGTGCTTGACTGTCTTCTGTAGCTACAGAGAACACCTTCTGTTACTCTTTGTCTCTCTCCCCCTCTCTTCTGACTCTCTGTCTGTCTCCCTCCCTCCCCCTCTCTCTAACTCTCTCTCCCTCTCTCCGGAGTCTCTCTCTCTCTCTCCCCCCCTTCTCTCACTCTCTCCCCCCCCCTCTCTCTCTCTCTCTCTCTCTGACTCTCTGTCTCTCTGTCTCTCTCCCCTCTCTCTCTCTCTCTCTCTCTCTCTCTCTCTGACACTCTCTCCTCTCTCTGACTCTCTGTCAATGTCTCTCTCCCCCCCTTCTCTCACTCTCTCTCCCCCTCTCTCTCAGATTCTCCCTCCCTCTCGCTCTCTCTCTCTCTGTCACTCTCCCCTCTCTCTCTCTGACTCTCTGTCTCTGTCTCCCCTCTCTCTCTGACTCCAGCTTGACTCCTTTGTGTTAACAGAGTGTGCAGCAGGAAGCCTTATAAGGCAACAGCCTGGTGTGGTTCTGTCAGCTCTGGGCTGGAGGAGTGTGGTAGTTCTACCTTTCAGCTCTGTGTCAAACAGCATCAGAACCCTCAGAACCCTCAGTCCTGTCAGACTGGACCACCCTGCTCAAGGGTTGCCAGGTTTCAAACTCTGGTTTGACCAGACTGGGTTGCCAGGTATGATGGGACTCATCCTGACTGTCCATCTCAGACAGATGTGAGTGTGTGTATGTAAGGTGTGTGTCATGTTTGTGTAAACTGTGTGCATAAAATGTGTGTGTATGGGTTGTGTTAGGTGTGTGTTTATGTGGTGTCTGTGTACAGTTTGTGTGTGTGTGTGTGTGTGTGTGTGCTGTGTGTACATGGTGAATGTGCTGTGAGTGTGTGAAGTGTGTGTGTGCTCTGCTTACTGCTCAAGCTCAGTGGCTGTCTGTCTTCCCAGCATGCATCAGTGGCTGGCTGTCTTCCCAGCATGCATCAGTGGCTGGCTGTCTTCCCAGCATGCATCAGTGGCTGGCGGTCTTCCCAGCATGCATCAGTGACCATGGATGAACATGAGGAACAGCAGAACACGTCATGTTTATGTTTGGAGGATTAATGAGGCGGTGAGTTCAGGTGCAGAGAACCAGCAAGAAACACTGGGAGCAAAATCACACACTGCCTGTGTGTCTGTACTGCCTGTGTGTCTGTACTGCCTGTGTGTCTGTACTGCCTGTGTGTCTGTACTGCCTGTGTGTCTGTACTGCCTGTGTGTCTGTACTGCCTGTGTGTCTGTACTGCCCTGTGTGTCTGTGCTGCCTGTGTGTCTGTGCTGCCTGTGTGTCTGTACTGCCTGTGTGTCTGTGCTGCCTGTGTGTCTGTGCTGCCTGTGTGTCTGTGCTGCCTGTGTGCCTGTACTGCCTGTGTGTCTGTGCTGCCTGTGTGTCTGTACTGCCTGTGTGCCTGTACTGCCTGTGTGTCTGTGCTGCCTGTGTGTCTGTACTGCCTGTGTGTCTGTGCTGGCTGCACAGCTGTTGATGAGCCTCTCAAAGCTGCAGCAGAGTAAACACAGATCAGGTCCACACAGGATAACACTGTTGCATCACCAAGAATGTGGCACCCTTTTCTGAAAATCACAAACGGTCATCTCTCTCTCTTTCTCTGGATGTTTCTCGTTCTCTCCCTCTCTCTCTCTCTCTGGATTTCTCTTTCTTTGGACGTCTCTCTCTCTCTTCCTCTCTCCAAGCATGTTGAGGCTGGCCAGACTCAGATAAAGGAGAACAGGAGGGTTAACTAAGATACAGGAGAACAGGAGGGTTAACTAAGATACAGGAGAACAGGAGGGTTAACTAAGATACAGGAGAACAGGAGGGTTAACTAAGATACAGGAGAACAGGAGGGTTAACTAAGATACAGGAGAACAGGAGGGTTAACTAAGATAAAGGAGAACAGGAGGGTTAACTAAGATACAGGAGAACAGGAGGGTTAACTAAGATACAGGAGAACAGGAGGGTTAACTAAGATACAGGAGAACAGGAGGGTTAACTAAGATACTGGAGAACAGGAGGGTTAACTAAGATACAGGAGAACAGGAGGGTTAACTAAGATACAGGAGAACAGGAGGGTTAACTAAGATACTGGAGAACAGGAGGGTTAACTAAGATAAAGGAGAACAGGAGGGTTAACTAAGATACAGGAGAACAGGAGGGTTAACTAAGATACAGGAGAACAGGAGGGTTAACTAAGATACAGGAGAACAGGAGGGTTAACTAAGATACAGGAGAACAGGAGGGTTAACTAAGATAAAGGAGAACAGGAGGGTTAACTAAGATACTGGAGAACAGGAGGGTTAACTAAGATACAGGAGAACAGGAGGGTTAACTAAGATACAGGAGAACAGGAGGGTTAACTAAGATACTGGAGAACAGGAGGGTTAACTAAGATACAGGAGAACAGGAGGGTTAACTAAGATACAGGAGAACAGGAGGGTTAACTAAGATAGTTTTCTCTGCTGGCAAGCCTGGTCCTGTCATTTCCTCCCTCTCTCCATCCCTGCCTCCCTCCATGCCTCTCTCTGCCTCCCTGCCTCCCTCCATGCCTCTCTCTGCCTCCGTGCCTCCCTCCATGCCTCTCTCTGCCTCCCTGCCTCCCTCCATGCCTCTCTCTGCCTCCCTGCCTCCCTCCATGCCTCTCTCTGCCTCCCTGCCTCCCTCCATGCCTCTCTTTGCCTCCCTGCCTCCCTCCATGCCTCTCTCTGCCTCCCTGCCTCCCTCCATGCCTCTCTCTGCCTCCCTGCCTCCCACCTTGCCTCTCTCTGCCTCCCTGCCTCCCACCTTGCCTTTCTTTGCCTCTCTCTCTCTCTTTATCCCTGCCTCCTTGCCTCTCTCTGCCTCACTTCCTGCCTTCTAGCAGCCATACATGGAGGAGTGTCCTTGGTGTGGCTATAAAAGGGCATTCCAGCAGACTATAGAGATTCATGATCTCTGGTTGATGGGGGATGGGGGGTGAGATGGAAGAGAGAGGGGGGAGATGTGAGATAGAGGAGGGAAGAAGGGATGTGGAGGAGAGAATCCATGTGATGCCTGTGATACCTGTGATGTGATGGTGTGGAAGGAACAGGGTGTGGAGTGTACAGGGTGTGGAGTGTACAGGGTGTGGAGGGTGTGGAGTGTACAGGGTGTGGAGTGTACAGGGTGTGGAGTGTACAGGGTGTGGCGTGTACAGGGTGTGGAGTGTACAGGGTGTGGAAGGAACAGGGTGTGGAGGGTGTGGAGTGTACAGGGTGTGGAGTGTACAGGGTGTGGGGGGTGTGGAGTGTACAGGGTGTGGAGTGCACAGGGTGTGGAGTGTACAGGGTGTGGAGTGTACAGGGTGTGGAGTGTACAGGGTGTGGAGTGCACAGGGTGTGGAGTGTACAGGGTGTGGAGTGTACAGGGTGTGGAGGGTGTGGAGTGTACAGGGTGTGGAGTGTACAGGGTGTGGCGTGTACAGGGTGTGGAGTGTACAGGGTGTGGAAGGAACAGGGTGTGGAGGGTGTGGAGTGTACAGGGTGTGGAGTGTGTGGAGTGTACAGGGTGTGGAGGGTACAGGGTGTGGAGGGTACAGGGTGTGGAAGGAACAGGGTGTGGAGGGTGTGGAGGGTACAGGGTGTGGAGTGTACAGGGTGTGGAGGGTGTGGAGTGTACAGGGTGTGGAGGGTGTGGAGTGTACAGGGTGTGGAGTGTACAGGGTGTGGAGTGTACAGGGTGTGGAGTGTACAGGGTGTGGAGTGTACAGGGTGCGGAAGGAACAGGGTGTGGAGGGTGTGGAGTGTACAGGGTGTGGAGTGTACAGGGTGTGGAGGGTGTGGAGTGTACAGGGTGTGGAGTGCACAGGGTGTGGAGTGTACAGGGTGTGGAGTGTACAGGGTGTGGAGGGTGTGGAGTGTACAGGGTGTGGAGTGCACAGGGTGTGGAGTGTACAGGGTGTGGAGGGTGTGGAGTGTACAGGGTGTGGATGGTGTGGAGTGTACAGGGTGTGGAGGGTGTGGAGTGTACAGGGTGTGGAGGGTGTGGAGTGTACAGGGTGTGGAGGGTACAGGGTGTGGAGGGTACAGGGTGTGGAAGGAACAGGGTGTGGAGGGTGTGGAGGGTACAGGGTGTGGAGTGTACAGGGTGTGGAGGGTGTGGAGTGTACAGGGTGTGGAGGGTACAGGGTGTGGAGTGTACAGGGTGTGGAGGGTGTGGAGTGTACAGGGTGTGGAGGGTGTGGAGTGTACAGGGTGTGGAGTGTACAGGGTGTGGAGGGTACAGGGTGTGGAGTGTACAGGGTGTGGAGGGTGTGGAGTGTACAGGGTGTGGAGTGTACAGGGTGTGGAGGGTACAGGGTGTGGAGTGTACAGGGTGTGGAGTGTACAGGGTGTGGAGGGTACAGGGTGTACAGGGTGTGGAGTGTACAGGGGGTGGAGTGTACAGGGTGTGGAGGGTGTGGAGTGTACAGGGTGTGGAGTGTACAGGGTGTGGAGGGTGTGGAGTGTACAGGGTGTGGAGTGTACAGGGTGTGGAGGGTGTGGAGTGTACTGGGTGTGGAGTGTACAGGGTGTGGAGGGTGTGGAGTGTACAGGGTGTGGAGTGTACAGGGTGTGGATGGTGTGGAGTGTACAGGGTGTGGAGGGTGTGGAGTGTACAGGGTGTGGAGTGTACAGGGTGTGGATGGTGTGGAGTGTACAGGGTGTGGAGGGTGTGGAGGGTGTGGAGTGTACAGGGTGTGCCTGGCTGGGTGACATCAGGATATATAGCCTTGTCTGGTAGCAAGGCTCTCTAGATCAAACCTGTGCTTCCCCATGTCTCACTGCCAGACAGAACACAGTCTGTTTATCTGGATCACTAGCAGAAGACAAATGGTGTTTTTCTGCATGATAACGAGACTCTGTGACAGAGATAAGAGTCTGAGAGACCTTGGGGAAAGTCAGGAAAAGCACACAACTCTACTACACCTTAGCTACACACCTTACAGTGTGTAAGGAAGAGAGGAAGGGAAGGTGGAGGGCTGTGAGGCTGGGAAGATGGAGGGCTGTGGGGCTGGGAAGGTGGAGGGTTGTGGGGCTGGGAAGGTGGAGGGCTGGGGAGGTGGGAAGGTGGAGGGCTGTGGGGCTGGGAAGGTGGAGGGCTGGGAAGGTGGAGGGCTGGGGAGGTGGAGGGCTGGGGAGGTGGGAAGGTGGAGGGCTGTGGGGCTGGGAAGGTGGAGGGCTGGGGAGGTGGGAAGGTGGAGGGCTGTGGGGCTGGGAAGGTGGAGGGCTGGGGAGGTGGAGGGCTGTGGGGCTGGGAAGGTGGAGGGCTGTGGGGCTGGGAAGGTGGAGGGCTGGGAAGGTGGAGGGCTGTGGGGCTGGGAAGGTGGAGGGCTGGGAAGGTGGAGGGCTGGGGAGGTGGGAAGGTGGAGGGCTGTGGGGCTGGGAAGGTGGAGGGCTGGGGAGGTGGGAAGGTGGAGGGCTGTGGGGCTGGGAAGGTGGAGGGCTGGGAAGGTGGAGGGCTGTGGGGCTGGGAAGGTGGAGGGCTGGGGAGGTGGGAAGGTGGAGGGCTGTGGGGCTGGGAAGGTGGAGGGCTGGGAAGGTGGGAGGGCTGGGGAGGTGGGAAGGTGGAGGGCTGTGGGGCTGGGAAGGTGGAGGGCTGGGGAGGTGGACGGCTGTGGGGCTGGGAAGGTGGAGGGCTGTGGGGCTGGGAAGGTGGAGGGCTGGGAAGGTGGAGGGCTGTGGGGCTGGGAAGGTGGAGGGCTGGGAAGGTGGAGGGCTGGGGAGGTGGGAAGGTGGAGGGCTGGGGAGGTGGGAAGGTGGAGGGCTGGGAAGGTGGAGGGCTGGGAAGGTGGAGGGCTGGGGAGGTGGGAAGGTGGAGGGCTGTGGGGCTGGGAAGGTGGAGGGCTGGGAAGGTGGAGGGCTGGGGAGGTGGGAAGGTGGAGGGCTGTGGGGCTGGGAAGGTGGAGGGCTGGGGAGGTGGACGGCTGTGGGGCTGGGAAGGTGGAGGGCTGTGGGGCTGGGAAGGTGGAGGGCTGGGAAGGTGGAGGGCTGTGGGGCTGGGAAGGTGGAGGGCTGGGAAGGTGGAGGGCTGGGGAGGTGGAGGGCTGGGAAGGTGGAGGGCTGTGGGGCTGGGAAGGTGGAGGGCTGGGAAGGTGGAGGGCTGGGAAGGTGGAGGGCTGGGAAGGTGGAGGGCTGTGGGGCTGGGAAGGTGGAGGGCTGTGGGGCTGGGGAAGGTGGAGGGCTGGGAAGGTGGAGGGCTGTGGGGCTGGGGAAGGTGGAGGGCTGGGGAGGTGGGAAGGTGGAGGGCTGTGGGGCTGGGAAGGTGGAGGGCTGGGAAGGTGGAGGGCTGTGGGGCTGGGGAAGGTGGAGGGCTGGGGAGGTGGGAAGGTGGAGGGCTGTGGGGCTGGGAAGGTGGAGGGCTGTGGGGCTGGGAAGGTGGAGGGCTGTGGGGCTGGGAAGGTGGAGGGCTGGGAAGGTGGAGGGCTGTGGGGCTGGGAAGGTGGAGGGCTGGGAAGGTGGAGGGTTGTGGGGCTGGGAAGGTGGAGGGCTGTGGGGCTGGGAAGGTGGAGGGCTGTGGGGCTGGGAAGGTGGAGGGCTGTGGGGCTGGGAAGGTGGAGGGCTGGGGAGGTGGGAAGGTGGAGGGCTGTGGGGCTGGGAAGGTGGAGGGCTGGGGAGGTGGGAAGGTGGAGGGCTGTGGGGCTGGGAAGGTGGAGGGCTGTGGGGCTGGGAAGGTGGAGGGCTGTGGGGCTGGGAAGGTGGAGGGCTGTGGGGCTGGGAAGGTGGAGGGCTGGGGAGGTGGGAAGGTGGAGGGCTGTGGGGCTGGGAAGGTGAGGGCTGGGAAGGTGGAGGGCTGGGAAGGTGGAGGGCTGTGGGGCTGGGAAGGTGAGGGCTGGGAAGGTGGAGGGCTGTGGGGCTGGGAAGGTGGAGGGCTGGGAAGGTGTGTGTGTGTGGTGTGTGTGTGTGTGGGTGTGTGTGGCGGCAGGGTTTGGGAAGGTAACCCTGACCTCAGACTGACTCCTTCATGTGTCCTCAGTTCTTCTGACTGTGTGACTTCCTGGCTCAGTCAGTCCATAATTATCTCTGAGTTGTGTTTAGCTCCAGACCAGTAACATTCTCAGACATGATTCTCAATGGTTATAAAAGTCCTGTTGAAGTCTGAGCTAGTTAGTCTTTATCCTCCCCTGAATAAACAACTGACATGTCTTCCACAACGTTAACCCTTCCATATCTGTTTTCAAAGAACGTTGAACTTACCTCTCCCCTTCTCTCCTCCCCTTCTTTCCTCCCCTCCTCTCCTCCCCTCTCTCTCCTCCCCTTCTCTCCTCCCCCTCCTCTCCTCCCCCTTCTCTCCTCCCCTTCTTTCCTCCCCTCCTCTCCTCCCCTCTCTCTCCTCCCCTTTCTCTCCTCCCCTCTCTCCTCTTCCTTTCCCCTCCTCTCTCCTGCGGTTCCTGGTTGTGCTGGTCAGAGTTCAGCTAGAGCAACACAGAAGCTCTTATCAGAAGCAGCTGAATCACCGGCCACACCTGAGTGCTGATTATGAAGTGGTGAGGCGTCCACATGATGCAGCACGGGGCAGCTCTCCTCTACAGGGCAGCTCTCAGCTCTCCTCTACAGGGCAGCTCTCAGCTCTCCTCTACAGGGCAGCTCTCCTCTACAGGGCAGCTCTCCTCTACAGGGCAGCTCTCAGCTCTCCTTTACAGGGCAGCTCTCAGCTCTCCTCTACAGGGCAGCTCTCAGCTCTCCTCTACAGGGCAGCTCTCAGCTCTCCTCTACAGGGCAGCTCTAAGCTCTCCTCTACAGGGCAGCTCTCAGCTCTCCTCTACAGGGCAGCTCTCAGCTCTCCTTTACAGGGCAGCTCTCCTCTACAGGGCAGCTCTCAGCTCTCCTCTACAGGGCAGCTCTCAGCTCTCCTCTACAGGGCAGCTCTCAGCTCTCCTCTACAGGGCAGCTCTCAGCTCTCCTCTACAGGGCAGCTCTCAGCTCTCCTCTACAGGGCAGCTCTCAGCTCTCCTCTACAGGGCAGCTCTCAGCTCTCCTTTACAGGGCAGCTCTCCTCTACAGGGCAGCCCTCAGCTCTCCTCTACAGGGCAGCTCTCCTCTACAGGGCAGCTCTCAGCTCTCCTCTACAGGGCAGCTCTAAGCTCTCCTCTACAGGGCAGCTCTCAGCTCTCCTCTACAGGGCAGCTCTCAGCTCTCCTCTACAGGGCAGCTCTCAGCTCTCCTCTACAGGGCAGCTCTCAGCTCTCCTCTACAGGGCAGCTCTCAGCTCTCCTCTACAGGGCAGCTCTCAGCTCTCCTCTACAGGGCAGCTCTCAGCTCTCCTCTACAGGGCAGCTCTCAGCTCTCCTCTACAGGGCAGCTCTCAGCTCTCCTTTACAGGGCAGCTCTCAGCTCTCCTCTACAGGGCAGCTCTCCTCTACAGGGCAGCCCTCAGCTCTCCTCTACAGGGCAGCTCTCCTCTACAGGGCAGCTCTCAGCTCTCCTCTACAGGGCAGCTCTCAGCTCTCCTCTACAGGGCAGCTCTCAGCTCTCCTCTACAGGGCAGCTCTCAGCTCTCCTTTACAGGGCAGCTCTCCTCTACAGGGCAGCTCTCAGCTCTCCTCTACAGGGCAGCCCTCAGCTCTCCTTTACAGGGCAGCTCTCAGCTCTCCTCTACAGGGCAGCTCTCAGCTCTCCTCTACAGGGCAGCTCTCCTCTACAGGGCAGCTCTCAGCTCTCCTCTACAGGGCAGCTCTAAGCTCTCCTCTACAGGGCAGCTCTCAGCTCTCCTCTACAGGGCAGCTCTCAGCTCTCCTCTACAGGGCAGCTCCCCTCTACAGGGCAGGGTCTCTGTGTGTATGTGTATAAGAGAGAGTGTGTGTGTGTACCAGGTTTTTAGTCAACACTGCAAAGAATGTCTGTCCCCTTCTGTTTACCAACAGCAGCCAATCAGAGGCTGTTCACCCCATTGGAACGTAAACTGTGGCTCAGATTGCTCAACATGACCTTGTGAAAACAGTGGGGATGTCACGCACCACATCTCCTCTCTTCACCCCCCCCCCCTCTCTCCAGTGGTGATGTCACGCACCACATCTCCTCTCTTCACCCCCCCCCCCTCTCTCCAGTGGTGATGTCACGCACCACATCTCCTCTCTTCACCCCCCCCCCTCTCTCCAGTGGTGATGTCACGCACCACATCTCCTCTCTTCACCCCCCCCCTCTCTCCAGTGGTGATGTCACGCACCACATCTCCTCTCTTCACCCCCCCCCTCTCTCCAGTGGTGATGTCACGCACCACATCTCCTCTCTTCACCCCCCCCCTCTCTCCAGTGGTGATGTCACGCACCACATCTCCTCTCTTCACCCCCCCCCCTCTCTCCAGTGGTGATGTCACGCACCACATCTCCTCTCTTCACCCCCCCCTGACATCTCCAGTGGTGATGTCATGCACCACATCTCCTCTCTTCACCCCCCCCCCTCTCTCCAGTGGTGATGTGTTGGCCATCTTGGTAACCTCTAGACTCTCTGGTGCTAGTGTGTTGACTGCCTGATCACACTGGGGTGTGTGTGTGCTGCAGTGTGTTCAGATCACACTGGGGTGTGTGTGTGCTGCAGTGTGTTCAGATCACACTGTGTGTGTGTGTGCTGCAGTGTGTTCAGATCACACTGGGGTGTGTGTGTGCTGCAGTGTGTTCAGATCACACTGGGGTGTGTGTGTGCTGCAGTGTGTCAGCCTCCTCAGGCTGTTGAACCTGCTGAGGACAGAGAACACAGATTAAGAGAGTCAGGCAGGAAAGAAGAGAGGCAGAGAGGGAGTCAGGCAGGAAGAAAGAGAGGCAGAGAGGGAGTCAGGCAGGAAGAAAGAGAGGCAGAGAGGGAGTCAGGCAGGAAGAAAGAGAGGCAGAGAGGGAGTCAGGCAGGCAGAAAGAGAGGCAGAGAGGGAGTCAGGCAGGCAGAAAGAGAGGCAGAGAGGGAATCAGCTAGGAAGAAAGAGAGGCAGAGAGGGAGCGATAGCTGAGAGAGGGAGAATATCATGTCTGAAGACAGGAAGCTGTAAACACTGTTCCAGGGTCATTATCCTTGAGAGGATAAAGGACCCTCTACTCTCTCTCTGGGAGGGGTTGAAGGAGAGGGAGGGTGCTGCCTGGATGCCAGAGTCCTGGATCATACACTGACATCACACTGACACCCTCCCTCCTCCCCCTCCCTCCTCCCTGTCCCTCACCTGCTCTCCCCCATCTCTTCTCCCCCTTCCTCCTCCCCCTCCCTCCTCCCTGTCCCTGACCTGCTCTCCCCCATCTCTTCTCCCCCTCCCTCCTCCCCCTCCCTCCTCCCTGTCCCTGACCTGCTCTCCCCCATCTCTTCTCCCCCTCCCTCCTCCCCCTCCCTCCTCCCTGTCCCTGACCTGCTCTCCCCCCTCCCTCCTCTCCCTCCCTCCTCTCCCTCCCTCCTCCCCCTCCTGCTCCCTGACCTGCTCTCCCCCCTCCCTCCTTCCTCCTCCCTCCTCCCTGTCCCTGACCTGCTCTCCTCTTCTCAGCCTGACTCTTCTCCAGCACCCTGTGTGAGATCTTCCAGGTCCCAGAACAAGCACTCCTCCTTCAGTGTGTTTGGACAGCTCACATCCTTTACATCACTGCTGCCTGCCTGTGGGGTTAACAGCAGTCAGCCCTGTTTCATCTACAGCTTAAACACTGTCTGTCCATCCATCTGACCTGGAGGGGCCTGTAGACAGGTGGGACTGGGAGGAGCCTGTAGACAGGTGGGACTGGGAGGAGCCTGTAGACAGGTGGGACTGGGAGGAGCCTGTAGACAGGTGGGACTGGGAGGAGCCTGTAGACAGGTGGGACTGGGAGGAGCCTGTAGACAGGTGGGACTGGGAGGAGCCTGTAGACAGGTGGGACTGGGAGGAGCCTGTAGACAGGTGGGACTGGGAGGAGCCTGTAGACAGGTGTGGCTGGGAGGGGTAACACACCGTTACAGATTACTGTTGGATAAAAGCATCTTCTAAATGAATAAATGTACTGTTACAGTCTGTCACACACTGTTACAGACTGTTACACACTGTTACAGACTGTTACACACTGTTACAGACTGTTACACACTGTTACAGACTGTTACACACTGCTATAGACTGTTACACACTGTCACAGACTGTCACACACTGTTACAGACTGTTACACACTGTTACACACTGTTACAGACTGTTACACACTGCTATAGACTGTTACACACTGTCACAGACTGTCACACACTGTTACACACTGTTACACACTGTTACACACTGTTACAGACTGTTACAGACTGTTACAGACTGTCACACACTGTTACACACTGTCACACCACTGTTACAGACTGTCACACACTGTTACACACTGTTACAGACTGTCACACACTGTTACAGACTGTTACACACTGTTACAGACTGTCACACACTGTTACAGACTGTTACACACTGTCACACACTGTTACAGACTGTTACACACTGTTACAGACTGTCACACACTGTTACACACTGTTATAGACTGTCACACACTAATACACACTGTTACAGACTGTCACACTGTTACAGACTGTCACACACTGTTACAGACTGTTACACACTGTTACAGACTGTCACACACTGTCACACACTGTTACAGACTGTCACACACTGTTACAGACTGTTACACACTGTTACAAACTGTCACACACTGTTACAGACTGTTACACACTGTTACACACTGTTACAGACTGTCACACACTGTTACACACTGTTGCAGACTGTCACTCACTGTTAAAGACTGTTACAGACTGTTACAGACTGTCACACACTGTTACAGACTGTTACAGACTGTCACTCACTGTCACACACTGTTACAGACTGTCACTCACTGTTACACACTGTCACACACTGTTACACACTGTTACACACTGTTACACACTGTCACACACTGTTACACACTGTTACAGACTGTCACTCACTGTTACACTCTGTTACACTCTGTAATCCCCTTTCCTCTCTCAGGGCTGGAGCGGGTCACCATGAGCGATCGCTTTGACTGTGGAAACTGCAAGGAGACTCTTTATGGGCGCAAGTACATCCAGACGCATGAGCAGCCATACTGCATCCTGTGCTACGACACACTGTTTGCTAACACCTGTGACGAGTGCAAGGAACTCATCGCTCATGATGCAAGGGTGAGGCTGACACAGAGGCCAGGGTGAGGCTGACACAGAGGCCAGGGTGAGGCTGACATAGAGGCCAGGGTGAGGCTGACACAGAGGCCAGGGTGAGGCTGACACAGAGGCCAGGGTGAGGCTGTACATAAGTGTTTCATGTTAAGGCTGTAAATAAGTGTTAAGGCTGTACATAAGTGTTAGTGGAATGGAAAACACAAACAAGATGCAGATGGGTGCTAGCTAGCAGTCAGAGCCTGGGAATGTAGCAGGTTAGGATAGGCTATGCTCGGCTAGGTGGGGTTAGACTAGAATAGGCTATGCTAGGCTAGGTGGGGTTAGACTAGAATAGGCTATGCTATGCTAGGCTAAGATAAGTGGGGTTAGACTATTGTAGGCTATGCTAGGCTAAGTGGGGTTAGATTAGTATAGGCTATGCTAGGCGGGGTTGGACTAGAATAGGCCATGCTAGGCAGGGTAGGATAGGCTATGCTAGGCTAGGCTGGGTTGGACTAGGATAGGCTATGCTAATCCAGTACAAAAAGCCATTGAGTTGTGGACATTCACAGTGCTGCAGGACAGTAAATAAAGACGGGGTTAGTATGGTGTCTTTCAGAAGCCTTCAAACATGGCATCCTGACCAGGATGTGGTCATTCTGCTGCCTGCTGATGTGGTGTAACAATCTTACACAGTGAAGTCTTCTTCCCTCTTATATCAGAATCAGAATCAGAATCAGAATGGGGGTTTATTCGCTATGCAAGATAAACAAACATAGAATTTACTTTGGCAGGAATGAGCAAACATAGAACATAAATGTGGCCTACTAATAAAATAAAAATGAATACCATGTAAGATACACTGCAGATATGATACATATAGACAAGTAATACAAATGTTACAAATAATACAATAATAATACAAATGATGCGAGTAGTGCAATGATACAGGTAACATGGAATGCAAATGTTACAAATAATACAAATGATGCGAGTAGTGCAAATGATACAGGTAACATGGAATTGCAAAAGACATGGGTACAGAGTGGAATGGGTATATATATGGTACGTTGGGGGGGGGGGGGGGGGGGGGGGGGGGGGGGGGGTGTATACACAGTGGTGCAAATATCACAGTTGTAAGTTTTTTAAGTTTAAAGTGTTTTGTGCTAAAGTGGCAGAGTGCAATGGGAATTATAGTGTCCCTCCTCTCCTCCCTCCTCTCCCCCTCCCTCCTCTCCTCCCTCCCTCCCTCCCTCCCTCCCTCCCTCCCTCCCTCCCTCCCTCCCTCCCTCCCTCCCTCCCTCCAGGAGCTCTTCTATGAGGACAGGCACTACCATGAACACTGTTTCCGCTGTTTCCGCTGTGAGCGCTCGCTGGCAGACGAACCCTTCACCAGCCAGGAGGAGGCGCTGCTGTGTAACGACTGCTACTGCAATGAGTTCTCCTCTAAATGTGTGGCCTGTGAGAAGCCTGTCATGCCAGGTAACGACCAACCGCTCCCTGTCCCTCTCTCCCTCTCTCCCTCTTTACTCACCGCTCCCTCTCTCTCTTTACTCACCCCTCCCTCTCTCCCTCTTTACTACCCCCTCCTTGCTCCCCTCCCTCTCTCTCTCTTTACTCCCCCCTCCCTGCTCCCTCTTTACTCACCCCTCCCTCTCTCCCTCTTTACTCCCCCCTCCCTGCTCCCTCTTTACTGACCCCTCCCTCTCTCCCTCTTTACTCCCTGCTCCCTCTTTACTCACCCCTCCCTCTCTCCCTCTTTACTCCCCCCTCCCTGCTCCCCTCCCCCCAGGCAGCAGGAAGCTGGAGTACGGGGGTTCTACCTGGCATGAGGCCTGCTTCGTGTGCCACAGCTGTGAGCAGCCAATCGGCTCCAAGTCCTTCATCCCAGACAAGGATGAACACTACTGTGTGACCTGCTATGAAGACAAGCTGGCCCCCCGCTGCACACGCTGCAAGAAGGTGAGGGGGGGGGGGTGAAGAAGAGGGGGAGAGGTTGGGAGGAGAGTGATGAAGAGGGGGAGAGGTTGGGATGAGAGTGATGAAGAGGAGGAGAGGTTGGGAGTGTCTGTTTTTAGACCCTGGTTAAAGGTGGGGTGACCTAGCTTTGCTCCTTGACCTCCAGACCCTGACTAAAGGTGGGGTGACCTAGCTTTGCTCTTTGACCTCCAGACCCTGACTAAAGGTGGGGTGACCTAGCTTTGCTCCTTGACCCCCAGACCCTGACTAAAGGTGGGGTGACCTAGCTTTGCTCCTTGACCCCCAGACCCTGACTAAAGGTGGGGTGACCTAGCTTTGCTCCTTGACCCCCAGACCCTGACTAAAGGTGGGGTGACCTACCGTGATGAGCCATGGCACAGGGAGTGTTTCGTGTGCGCTGGCTGTCAGATCCAGCTGGCCGGGCAGCACTTCACCTCCAGAGACGACAGCCCGTACTGCCTGACCTGCTTCAGCAGCCTGTACGCCAAGAAGTGTGAGGCCTGCGCTAAGCCAATCACAGGTAAGACTGTGTTAAGCCAATCACAGGTAGGCCTGCCGCCATCACCTAGCAACACCTGGCAATCACCTAGTACCACCTATTAATCACCTAGTACCAGGTATTAATCACCTAGTACCAGGTAATAATCACCTAGTACCACCTATTAATCACCTAGTACCAGGTATTAATCACCTAGTACCAGATAGTAATCACCTAGTACCAGGTATTAATGACCTAGTACCAGGTATTAATGACCTAGTACCAGATAGTAATCACCTAGTACAGGTATTAATGACCTAGTACCAGCTATTAATGACCTAGTACCAGATAGTAATCACCTAGTACCAGGTATTAATGACCTAGTACCAGATAGTAATCACCTAGTACAGGTATTAAAGGTGAGTAAGGTCCATGCTTTGTGGCCACAGGGTTCGGTGGGGGGAAGTACATCTCGTTTGAGGAGCGTCAGTGGCATCAGACCTGCTTCAGCTGTTCCCTCTGCCAAACATCTCTGGTCGGGGCTGGATTCTTCCCTGATGGAGACAAGATCCTCTGCCGAGACTGCAATCATCTATAGACCCTCACCCCTGTCTCACCCGTGTCTCACCCGTGTTTCAACGCTGTCTCACCCGTGTCTCACCCCTGTCTCACCCCCGCCTCCCCCTTGTCTCCCCCTCTGACCTGTCTCCCCCCTCTCACCTGTCTCCCCCCTCTCCCCCTGCTCACTCCTTCACACCTGTATATTTCTGCTCTCAGGTCTTTATGATTCAAGACAAAACACCCAAAACACATGATTGATTTTGATTGTCGCAAATGTTTTTTTATAGTTGTTTGTCGGCACAATATATGAAACCAATATATGAAAACGTTTTGGAGCTTTGATGCTGGTGAGTCAGAGAGCCACTATTAGTTTGTTTGATTTAAATAAAGATGCTTTTTCATCTATGACATGTTATTTGAATCAGTTTAAAATCAATTCTGTTTCTATCTGCAGTTATTTGTATCAAGTCTTATTAAAATCCTTAATGTGTCCCTCATTGTGTGTTTTGGTCCCTGACTGTCAGAATGTTCTGGAGTTACCAGCTACCTGAAGAACAGCAACGAAGGTCCAGGGCGGTGTGAAAGAGTCTGTGCTTTCACATCTACACGTGTGTGCAGTCACATCTACACGTGTGTGCAGTCACATTTACACGTGTGTGCAGTCACATCTACACGTGTGTGCAGTCACATCTACACGTGTGTGCAGTCACATCTACGCGTGTGTGCAGTCACATCTACACGTGTGTGCAGTCACATCTACATGTGTGTGCTGTCACATCTACATGTGTGTGCTGTCACATCTACACGTGTGTGCGTTCACATATGTGCATGTTTGTGTGTTCACGGTAAACAGTGTTTCATTGGCTGGTTGGTTACATTACAGTGAGGAAGTATATGAGGCAGTAACAGGAAGTATATGAGGTAGTAACAGGAAGTATATGAGGTAGTACCAGGAAGTACATGAGGCAGTAACAGGAAGTATATGAGGTAGTAACAGGAAGTATATGAGGCAGTAACAAGAAGTATATGAGGCAGTACAGGAAGTATATGAGGCAGTAACAGGAAGTATATGAGGTAGTAACAGGAAGTATATGAGGCAGTAACAGGAAGTATATGAGGCAGTAACAGGAAGTATATGAGGCAGTAACAGGAAGTACATAGGGTTAGGGTCCCTTTCTTCCCCCCCCTCGTTCCGCCCCCCTCTCTTCCTCTCTCTCCTTCTGCCCCCCTGTCTTCCTCTCTCTCCTTCTGCCCCCCTCTCTTCCTCTCTCTCCTTCTGCCCCCCTGTCTTCCTCTCTCTCCTTCTGCCCCCCTCTCTTCCTCTCTCTCCTTCTGCCCCCCTGTCTTCCTCTCTCTCCTTCTGCCCCCCTCTCCTCCCCCCTTTCCTTTGGCCCCCCTTTCTTTTGGCCCCCGTCCTCCCCCCTCTTCTTTCGGCCCCCTCTCCTACCCCAACATCCTCCCTCCTACATCGCAGATTATTTCACCAAAAAAGGAAATGAAAAGCTCCCACATGGATGGTGGGAGAGGCTGCTGTTGGGAGAGAAAAATGAAGAGAAGGAGGGAGAGGAAGTTAAGATTTAAAGACAAACATTTAAAGAGAGATACTGAAGGAGAGGGATGGTGAGTTACAGGGATGTGTGTCATAAAGTTGTGGCCACAGAAAATAGCAAAAGGGTTAAGAAAGGGAATAAGCTTGTCATTATTAGTCAACATCATTATTTCCCCAGGAAACATAATTGCTGCATAAAACCTTGCATCATTATTATGAACTGAATCTGGTGTGTCTGTAGAAGTGACTGAGCCACTTAGTCCACCATCATTCAAATCATGAAAATCACACTTACATACAAACACCAAACACAATTCACACATGGCTCAGTAATCACTGGCTCTTCCATAAAGGTTAGATCTGATTATTATTATTATTATTATTATTATTATTATTATTATTATTATTATTAATATAGCTGCAAGCAGCAATGATGGATTCCTGAACATTTTAAACCATTATGAATTTGACATGTGGTTAAGAGTTCAGGCTGCAGGTTGTGCTGCCATCAGACGTGTTCAGTTCTGTGTCCTTCCAGTCACCATGAACACACTGACAGAAGATAGCTGCTCTTTGCTAGTTAAAGCTAGAGACCCAGCAGAGCTATGAGCTTCTCTGAACCCTGGACCACATGGACAAACACAAGCCTCATGCATCAACTGTTCTCATGCATCAACTTATCTGGATATCTTCTCTCCTTGCAGGAGAATCTGTCAGTAGTATTACAACATGTTGCTGCACACTCCATCTCCCACCATCTTTCAATCACACTGGGTGACCCCTTCATCCTCTGCCAGGAACCTGGGAGTTACCATGGATGACGAGCTCTCCCTCTCAGCCCACATTGCTGTAGTCTCCCGGTCAACATCCAGAAAATCAGAAGATACCTGTCTGCACATTCCACCCAGCTGCTAGTCCAAGCTCTTGTCCCATCAAACACCCTTGTGGTTCTTCCCTTTGGCACTTGTTTGGTTTCTCACAATGTATGTTTCATAATATGACTAATAATCTTTTGGGCTCTATCACAATGTTATGATCAGTGACTGATGCTCTTTTGTAAAGCTCTCTTGGAAGTTGCTTTAGATAAAAGTGTCTCTCAAATTAATAAACTTAAATGTAAATATTTTTCAATGCTGAAGAGCATTTTCAAAGCTTGATGAAAGTATCTTTGCTACTTAATCATGAATACATATTATTCATTATGGTTGTCAGGATAACTTGTGTAAGGGTCCTTATACCCATAACTCACTAACACGGTCCCACTAACTGTTCTGCAATCTGATTTGTTGCTTTTCACTGTACAAGCATTGAACCATGGAAGGATGTCAGATCACACATCGCCCTCTTGTGGCTGTTTGGAACAGCTTAGGTTGGGTTAGTAAAGACCAGATCCAAGTCCAGCAGACCCAGAGGCTGATCATGATCATAACCATCTCAGTGTCTCCTGCTGGATGGACATAAACATAAATTCAGAAGAGCACAGAGCTGCTCCCATTACAGCTACTCACAATCAGTCTGAACTGTAGGGCTGGTCTCTGTAGGGCTGGTCTCTGCAGGGCTGGTCTCTGAAGGGCTGGTCTCTGTAGGGCTGGTCTCTGTAGGGCTGGTCTCTGTAGGGCTGGTCTCTGCAGGGCTGGTCTCTGTAGGGCTGGTCTCTGTAGGGCTGGTCTCTGCAAGGCTGGTCTCTGTAGGGCTGGTCTCTGTAGGGCTGGTCTCTGCAGGGCTGGTCTCTGAAGGGCTGGTCTCTGTAGGGCTGGTCTCTGCAGGGCTGGTCTCTGTAGGGCTGGTCTCTGTAAGGCTGGTCTCTGTAGGGCTGGTCTCTGTAAGGCTGGTCTCTGAAGGGCTGGTCTCTGTAGGGCTGGTCTCTGTAGGGCTGGTCTCTGTAGGGCTGGTCTCTGTAAGGCTGGTCTCTGTAGGGCTGGTCTCTGTAAGGCTGGTCTCTGTAGGGCTGGTCTCTGCAGGGCTGGTCTCTGTAGGGCTGGTCTCTGTAAGGCTGGTCTCTGTAGGGCTGGTCTCTGTAAGGCTGGTCTCTGTAGGGCTGGTCTCTGTAGGTCTAGTCTCTGCAGGGCTGGTCTCTACAGGGCTGGTCTCTACAGGGATGGTCTCTGTAGGGCTGGTCTCTGTAGGGCTGGTCTCTGCAGGGCTGGTCTCTGTAGGGCTGGTCTTTGTAAGGCTGGTCTCTACAGGGCTGGTCTCTACAGGGATGGTCTCTGTAGGGCTGCTCCCACTGACTAGCAGAGCCCTAAGAAAATCAGTGGCCCCCATTCATGAGAGAAGCTGATTAGTGGCATTTAACAGTTTTATTTCATTCATCAGAAGTGGATACAAGAAGCATTAGTTATCATCACACCTCACTGGTCTGACAGCAGAGCTTTGTTAGATCATACAGATATCAACTTCAACTCTCCAGACTTTCAGACACATCTTACTCCACCACCCAGATCTCTGCATGATACAGTGGACAGCATTAACTGTAACAGGGAGCAGAATACGTGATGAGCAGAATGACAGCAAGCTGGTAGGTCCTCCTGTCTGCAGCTCAGCCTGTCTGCAGGTCAGCCTGTCTGCAGCTCAGCCTGTCTGCAGCTCAGCCTGTCTGCAGCTCAGCCTGTCTGCAGCTCAGCCTGTCTGCAGCTCAGCCTGTCTGCAGCTCAGCCTGTCTGCAGCTCAGCCTGTCTGCAGCTCAGCCTGTCTGCAGCTCAGCCTGTCTGCAGCTCAGCCTGTCTGGTCGTCTCGGCAGCGTCTAGACGATGTTGAACTGGCAGACTGAAGCCTTCTCAGTGCTGCAGCTCTCATCAAACCACTTCCCGTTGGCAGAAACAGAGAGGATGGCACAGTTCTGCTGCCGGCCCCCGTCTGGCTGCAGGGTGATCTCTGTCTCCCAGTTCTTGAAGCGTAGCGCGCTGCCAGACTGATCCACCCAGTCACCCTCCATCACCATGTCATTGACTCCCAGCCAGATATGCTGGTTGTGGCCGATACTGCGGCGGACGTAGTCGCTCAGCTGGTCGTTCTCCTCGCCGTTCAGCGGAGAACTCAGCGTCCCGCCTTTCGCCAGGCAGTCGTCACTGGCAGCGTGATGCGTCTTCTTCAATGGATCGGCTAGGAAACACTTTCCAAGGACCTTGGTGCCTTTTAGGCAAACTAGGGGGACAAGATTGTTTAAAATTGTTTTATCTTCATTCAATTCTGCTGTATGGTTTTATTTTTGTTGGGTCATTGAATAGCAGACTTATATCTATTTTGTAAATATTCTGCAAATATTTGTCTGCAAATAAAGGATTTTCTTTACTAATACAGTTTACCAAGAATGATACAGGCCTACTCAGATTCTGAAACTCCTTACTGTTATATTAGTGTTACATTACAGTTCTTGGCATCAGACTCCCAGATTATATCATGTGTGACTTCACTTCAGGAGAAACACTCGTGACTAATGTGAAACACCCCTCAAGCTCGCTGTCTCGTCACGCTAAGTTTTGACCGCACCTGTTTGTAAAGCTTGCTGTTGTTTCAGCAGGTTCAGGTCGAGGACAATGTCTTCAATCTGTTTCCTGAGCTCCTCAATGGCAGCATTGCTGCTGTCTAAACACAAAACAACAAATTAACAAAATCAAATTGTTTGTTTTTGACAAGAAGTATCAGTTTGCTGATCCTTGTGCAGAGGCAGGTGTCCATCACCTCCAGACCACTGAGGTGTCCATCACCTCCAGACCACTGAGGTGTCCATCACCTCCAGACCACTGAGGCGTCCATCACCTCCTGACCACTGAGGTGTCCATCACCTCCAGACCACTGAGGTGTCCATCACCTCCAGACCACTGAGGTGTCCATCACCTCCAGACCACTGAGGTGTCCATCACCTCCTGACCACTGAGGTGTCCATCAGCTCCAGACCACTGAGGTGTCCATCACCTCCAGACCACTGAGGTGTCCATCACCTCCTGACCACTGAGGTGTCCATCACCTCCTGACCACTGAGGTGTCCATCACCTCCAGACCACTGAGGTGTCCATCACCTCCTTACCCCACTGATCTGTCCATCACCTCCTGACCACTGAGGTGTCCATCACCTCCTTACCCCACTGATCTGTCCATCACCTCCTTACCCCACTGATCTGTCCATCACCTCCTGACCACTGAGGTGTCCATCACCTCCTGACCACTGAGGTGTCCATCACCTCCTGACCACTGAGGTGTCCATCACCCCCTGACCACTGAGGTGTCCATCACCTCCTGACCACTGAGGTGTCCATCACCTCCTGACCACTGAGGTGTCCATCACCTCCTGACCACTGAGGTGTCCATCACCCCCTGACCACTGAGGTGTCCATCACCTCCTGACCACTGAGGTGTCCATCACCTCCTGACCACTGAGGTGTCCATCACCCCCTGACCACTGAGGTGTCCATCACCTCCTGATCACTGAGGTGTCCATCACCTCCAGACCACTGAGGTATCCATCACCTCCAGACCACTGAGGTGTCCATCACCTCCTGACCACTGAGGTGTCCATCACCTCCAGACCACTGAGGTGTCCATCACCCCTTGACCCCCAGACCCTCTGACCCCCATACCCACAAACCCCCAGACCTCCGGATCCCCCGACCCCCTGACCCCCAAACCCCCTGACCCCCCCAACCCCCCGTCCCCCTGACCCCCTGACCCCCCGTCCCCCTGACCCCCCTTCCCCCTGACCCCCCTTCCCCCCGACCACCTGACCCCCCGTCCCCCTGACCCCCCGTCCCCCCGACCCCCCGACCCCCTGACCCCCTGACCCCCCGTCCCCCTGACCCCCCGTCCCCCCGACCCCCCGTCCCCCCGACCCCCCGTCCCCCCGACCCCCCGACCCCCCGTCCCCCCGACCCCCCGTCCCCCCGACCCCCTGACCCCCCTGTCCCCCTGTCCCCCTGACCCCCCTTCCCCCTGACCCCCTGACCCACACTGACACACCTTTCTTTCCGTTCTCCTCCCTTGAGACAGAAGTGTTTTCGGTGGTTTGTTGGAAGGCGGAATGTGCCAGAAAAAGAAAACACACAAAGCGTACGACTCCGTTCTTCATCATTAGCCCACTAAGATAAACTTCCACACACCGGAATCCTTCCGTCTGGTCCCCAAGACAGTTGAGTTCAACTCTTTAGTATAACTGAACGTGTCGGGTGAATCCAGGCGATGCGTATTTAACTCAGTTGGATCAGCGATTTGCTGCTCCCAGGGAAACAAGCTGCACTTTAGATCATGGATCCCAGCAACACAACCTTCTCTTTCCAGAACACAACTAGGCAATACAAGGAAATGTCTCACAGAGCTACAGTATATAACTCATGACAGCACAGCTTCCTCTTTCCTGTTTACAGAGAGGGTTCGAGGTGCTGGGAGATTGCTGGAAACAAATGTGAGGACAGACAGTTCAACGTTAAGCTTTCAGTTTGTTTGAAATGAAATATTTACAAAACACATGAACTGTGTGTCAGATAAGTAGCTTAGTCTAATATTCAACTGAAAAGAATTATGTAAACAATTTACAAAGCATTCAGGCATCTATAAAGGCGGCTTGATCCCTAGTGATATGATCTAGAGTTACAGACAGGGCAGCTGGGCTTGCCTGGCTTCTGTCCACACTCACTCACTTCCTCTGAAACTCTGAACCCTTGACCTCAGTGGTCATGCTATTGGGATGCAGCTTCTCTGAGAAAACACTGCTGCAAGGCCTCATGGGAAACTGAGTTCACTACAGTCATGTTACTGTTAGTTGAATATACTTCTTTAAAGTCAAAAGTTTTCTCTGAATTATCTGAAAACCACAACTTCACAACATGCCATTCCTTAAATGATCACACTAACTCCTGATCTTGTCATTCCTGGTCCAGAATAGTAGATCTACAAGAGCATCAACATTCCTTCCTGTCATATGAATATGTGATAATTTATACAGTATATAAATGCACCAGCCTCAGTATTGAGGGTATTTACAGTATATAAAGGCACCAGCCTCAGTATTGAGGGTATTTACAGTATATAAAGGCCCCGGCCTCAGTATTGAGGGTACTTACAGTATATAAAGGCCCCAGCCTCAGTATTGAGGTACTTTAGTGTCCTCTGCTGTTTGACCGCTAGAGGGCAATATAAAACAGCCCCGGTCTGAAGCTCATCACAGCTCAGTCTTCACCGGAAGTGACAGCATAGCACGGAAGCAAGAGGAGCCATGGAGGCGGCGGTGTTCATCTTCTCTCTGGTCGACTGCTGCGCTCTCATCTTCCTGTCGGTTTACTTCGTATCCTTTTATCCTTGATGGTTTCCTCCCGGAGTGAAAGTGTCCTCAGCTGGTCTGCAGACAGACTGGAGGAAGTTCTGTTTGTAGAATCAATCCCAGCCGAGCTTAGCTTCCCCTGCCTGCAGGTGTGAGTGTGTGAGTGTGAGTGTGTACCTGACTGCTGGTTCCTAGCCGCTGGTTCCTGGTTCCTAGCCGCTGGTTCCTGGTTCCTAGCCGCTGGTTCCTGGTTCCTAGCCGCTGGTTCCTGGTTCCTAGCCGCTGGTTCCTGGTTCCTAGCTCCTGGTTCGCGTGGGCATGTGTCCTGCTAGTGAAACACACCCTAACGCTAACGGGAAGCTATGCCAGTCAGCTAGCACGTTAGTTAACTAAACATTAGGCTCATGGATGACTTCCTCATCTTCTAGCTTCAGTTATCACAGCTGTTCCAATGGTTTATATTTACAGTTGGACCTTAACTGAACCGACAGATAATCACACTGTCAGATCTGGAGTGTGATTATATAAACGCACGAGCTTGCTGTTCCAAGTTGAACAAAGTAAGTCCACATCAGTAACCCTCATCACTAACCCTCATCACTAACCCTCATCAGTAACCCTCATCACTAACCCTCATCAGTAACCCTCATCACTAACCCTCATCACTAACCCTCATCACTAACCCTCATCAGTAACCCTCATCACTAACCCTCATCACTAACCCTCATCACTAACCCTCATCACTAACCCTCATCACTAACCCTCATCAGTAACACTAACACTTATCAGTGTATGTGTGTGTATGTGTGTGTGTGTTTGTGTGTGTGTGTAGTGGGTTGTCCCAGAGCTGGTAGGCCAGGCCCTGGCTACAGTGCTGATGCTGGTGTCCATGCACTGGTTCATATTCCTACTGAACCTCCCTGTAGCTGGCTGGAACATATTCAGGTGAGCTGGATTTACACTGTAAATATTATTCACATATGCTGTCATACATGTTCTGGCACCTTGCTGCCTCGGTAGGCACTGTCCTACCAAAGAGTTTCCCCAAAGAGATTAATATACTATTCTGATTCTGACATCATCTGCTTATCCTATCATGTGTCAGTTACCCTAAGACACATGAACAGCACAGTACATGTTCATGTTGTGTTCAGTGTTTCTCACCAGTGTGTGTCAGTGGTTGTGTTCAGTGTTTCTCACCAGTGTGTGTCAGTGGTTGTGTTCAGTGTTTCTCACCAGTGTGTGTCAGTGGTTGTGTTCAGTGTTTCTCACCAGTGTGTGTCAGTGGTTGTGTTCAGTGTTTCTCACCAGTGTGTGTGTGTTGGTCTCTGGCAGGTTTGTGAAGGTTCCGATGGGGAACATGGGTGTGTTCGACCCGACTGAGATTCACAATCGTGGGCAGCTCAAGTCCCACATGAAGGAGTCCATGATCAAACTAGGCTTCCACCTGCTCTGTTTCTTCATTTACCTGTACAGGTGAGTCCAGGTCACATCTGTCTGTTACAGGGACGTCTCACCTGTCCACTGCTACAGTGCTGCAGGACAGCGTTGCAGGACAGTGTTGGAGGACAGTGTTAGAGGACAGTGTTAGAGGACAGCAGGACAGTGTTGCAGGACAGTGTTAGAGGACAGTGTTAGAGGACAGCAGGACAGTGTTGCAGGACAGTGTTGGAGGACAGTGTTGGAGGACAGCAGGACAGCGTTGCAGGCCAGTGTTGGAGAACAGTGTTAGAGGACAGTGTCAGAGGACAGTGTTGCAGGACAGTGTTAGAGGACAGTGTCAGAGGACAGTGTTGCAGGACAGTGTTAGAGGACAGTGTTGCAGGACAGCGTTGCAGGACAGTGTTAGAGAACAGCGTTAGAGGACAGTGTTGGGGGACAGCGATAGAGGACACTGTTGGGGGACAGCGTTAGAGGACAGTGTTGGGGGACAGCGTTAGAGGACAGTGTTAGAGGACAGTGTTGGGGGACAGCGTTAGAGGACAGTGTTGTGGGACAGCGTTAGAGGACAGAGTTAGAGGACAGTGTTGTGGGACAGCGTTAGAGGACAGTGTTAGAGGACAGAGTTAGAGGACAGTGTTGTGGGACAGCGTTAGAGGACAGTGTTAGAGGACAGCGTTAGAGGACAGTGTTGTGGGACAGCGTTAGAGGACAGTGTTGGGGGACAGTGTTGGGGGACAGTGTTAGAGGACAGCAGGACAGCGTTAGAGGACAGTGTTGGGGGACAGCGTTAGAGGACAGCGTTGGAGGACAGTGTTAGAGGACAGCGTTAGAGGACAGCAGGACAGCGTTGCAGGACAGTGTTAGAGGACAGTGTTAGAGGACAGGGGTAGAGGACAGCATTAGAGGACAGGGGTAGAGGACAGCGTTAGAGGACAGGGGTAGAGGACAGGGGTAGAGGACAGCGTTAGAGGACAGCGTTAGAGGACAGGGGTAGAGGACAGCGTTAGAGGACAGTGTTAGAGGACAGCGTTAGAGGACAGCGTTAGAGGACAGGGGTAGAGGACAGCGTTAGAGGACAGTGTTGGGGGAAAGCGATAGAGGACAGCAGGACAGCGTTAGAGGACAGTGTTAGAGGACAGTGTTAGAGGACAGCGTTAGAGGACAGGGGTAGAGGACAGCGTTAGAGGACAGTGTTGGGGGAAAGCGATAGAGGACAGCAGGACAGCGTTAGAGGACAGTGTTAGAGGACAGCGTTAGAGGACAGCGTTAGAGGACAGCGTTAGAGGACAGCGTTAGAGGACAGTGTTAGAGGACAGAGTTAGAGGAGACCTAAAAGCATCTGTCTGCTAAATGAATCAATGTAAATGTAATGTTCTCCATGTTTTCCCCAGCATGATCCTGGCGTTGATAAATGACTGAACAGTCTTGCTCTGCTCCCAACCCAAGCAGCCAAATGATCAACTCTTGGGTATGAGGTTAACCTTCATCCTGGGCCAAGACCCTGCAAGACTATCACACTCCATTCACCCTCCTCCCAGCTCCACTCAGCTCCACTCAGCCCAGAACCACTCAGCCCACTCAGCTCCACTCAGCCCAGCTCCTCCAACCTCCTAGCCCAGCTCCTCCCACCTCCCAGCCCAGCTCCTCCCACCTCCCAGCCCAGCTCTTCCCAAACACATGAGTATCAGTCATAATGACATTCCTCCAGATCTCATAACTCTTCTAATTAGTGTGTGTGAGATTGAGAGAGTGTGTGAGAGCGAGAGTGTGTGAGAGCGAGAGAGTGTGTGAGAGCGAGAGAGTGTGAGAGCGAGAGAGTGTGAGAGTGTGTGAGAGCGTTCTGCTGCAGTCATGTTGCCAACATGTTGGTGTTACAGTCCAGTGGAATCTCGCAGCAGCAGCATTCTGAACTGCTTTCTAAAACGGCTTTTTTATTTTTTTAAGCGTCTCTTTCTTCCCTGCATGTTATCTTCACTGCAGAGCAACAGGAAGTGGATTTACAGGAACATGATATTTGATGAATCTGAGGTTTCACTGCCAGCTGATTTGGGCCATACAACTTTTACTGATTCTATCTTGATGCATAAGAGGATAATGCGTTATTGATTCTATCTTAATACACAAGAGGATAATGCTTCATTGATTCTGTCTTGATGTATAAGAGGATAATGCTTCATTGCCTGTTTAACATCGCTGCTGTTTGACTTTCTTTTGAGCACCTATGTTCAAGGTATCAGTATTTCTTTATGTTCCAAACTGGGTAGGGATGTGTTTTAAGATTTATTTTGGGGAAAGTTTTACAAACTTTGCGTTTGGATATTATGGAATTTCTTAAATAAACTTGAAAAAATAGATGAAAGTGTTGTACATGTACCTGAGCCCAGGAGAGGCGCTGGCAGTCCTGTACCTAAGCCCAGGAGAGGCGCTGGCAGTCCTGTACCTGAGCCCAGGAGAGGCGCTGGCAGTCCTGTACCTGAGCCCAGGAGAGGCGCTGGCAGTCCTGTACCTGAGCCCAGGAGAGGTGCTGGCAGTCCTGTACCTGAGCCCAGGAGAGGCGCTGGCAGTCCTGTACCTGAGCCCAGGAGAGGTGCTGGCAGTCCTGTTCTCTAGTCCTGCAGTAGGTCAGCCATGCTTGGACACACATTCACCTGTCACAGGGCTTTTTCAAATCCTCAATGTTTTTATTGAAAAGAAAAACATACCTGACACTCCTATATGGTTTATCACGGTACGATGACGTCATCTGTAATAACCTTTGAATGCAAAACATGAATCAGGCAGTGGCTGTCATGCCTCTTAGACCAGGGAAACCCAACACAAAGACAGGAGTTAATATGCAGGAACTAGAACACCATGTCTCTCTGAATCATTAGATCTACATCTGTGGATATATTTATATATATTTGTGTTGAAGCTCTGAAAATGTGTAGCTGGCAGGGGGAGGCCTCAGCCAGCCTAGGTGGTACTCTTACATTACATAACACACGCCACACAATACCTCAGCCTAACCCACCCCAAGACTTCCACAGACGTCTTCTGTCCTACACACATGATATACTCATGAATAGAAATGCATCTTACATGTGCAACCAAATTATACAAAATAACCTTATCTATGAAAAACCTCTTAACAGACATGTAGTATTTTAGCAGACAGGTTATGTCAGGATGCAGAGTACTTGACAGTCCTGAATAAACACCAGTACCCAGAAAGCCTCACTTCCTCCAGCAGAGCAAGGAGAGAGTTTGAGGGAGGAAGTGAGGTCACGAGGACGGGAAGAGCTCTACTTCCTGTTCTGCAGTACAGCAGCCCCTCTGTAAAGCCATGCGCTTCCTGTTCTGCAGTACAGCAGCTCCTCTGTAAAGCCATGCGCTTCCTGTTCTGCAGTACAGCAGCCCCTCTGTAAAGCCATGCGCTTCCTGTTCTGCAGTACAGCAGCTCCTCTGTAAAGCCATGCGCTTCCTGTTCTGCAGTACAGCAGCTCCTCTGTAAAGCCATGCGCTTCCTGTTCTGCAGTACAGCAGCTCCTCTGTAAAGCCATGCGCTTCCTGTTCTGCAGTACAGCAGCTCCTCTGTAAAGCCATGCGCTTCCTGTTCTGCAGTACAGCAGCTCCTCTGTAAAGCCATGCGCTTCCTGTTCTGCAGTACAGCAGCTCCTCTGTAAAGCCATGCGCTGCTGAGCCACAAGGAAGTCAAACCTCTGCAGCGAGCAGATGTTCAGAGCTCGAACCATCACTTTAAACACTATCAATACACGCCTTCCCTGGACACATCAGGAATCAGCAGAAATAAAGAAAACACGAGAATGGAGAAAAGAGAACAACCATTATCTAACCACAAGCAAATCCTATATCATCTTAGTGAGTTTTCATCTTGTTTTAGTTAAAAAATCTTAAGAATCTCCAAGGAAATAAATACTATCTTCAATTTCAGCTTTATGAAACAAAAACAACATAACATCAAACCATTTGAACCATTTGATTCAAAAGGCTGAATTAACAACTTAAAATCACTTTGTGGGTGTTAAGTAGCTTAAACATCCCCTAACTTTTCTAAAGCCCCGATGATCCAACCGACACATGAGAATAAATAAAGGTTCTGGTGGTTTTAGTGGAGGCAGATGCCTTGCAGGAGCTCTGAGAGGAGACAGGCTGGACAACACACACCAGCCTGCTGCCCCATAGGAGGTCACAGGTCCTTGCCTGCCAGAAAGGTTTAGGTTAATCTGAGTGACCAGCCTGCCATCTCTCTGTGACATCATCATTGTGCTCAGACATTCAGCCTCATTGCCAAACCCCCCAGACTGGAGCAGTTAAAAGTCCTGGTTCTCCTGGCTCATTAAGAGTCAGTAGCAGGGTTCTGCCTCGTTAAGAGTAAGTAGCAGGATTCTGCATCGTTAAGAGGTTCCTCCTGGCTCGTTAAGATTCAGTAGCAGGGTTCCGCCTCGTTAAGAGGGTCTTCCTTACTCGTTAATAGTCAGTAGCAGGGTTCTGCCTCAATACGAGGTTCCTCCTGGCTCTTTACCAATCAGTAGCAGGGTTCTGCCTCATTAAGAGGGTCATCCTGGCTCGTTAAGAGTCAGAAACAGGGGTCTCCTATAACCAAGGAAATGACAATGGACCCCAAGTGGGTCTCTTGGGACACCATCAACTGTCCATGCTGGAACATTCTGGAAGACACAACGAGAAGCAAGGAAAATAAACAACACCATCTTTTCTATGTAGTGAAAGCATGACATCGCATTCAGTCAACATGTTGGCACAGCAAGACATCACTTCCTTACCATTGGCTCCTTCGGCATCCTGGCCCTCCAGGGAGGGGGCGGGCCCCCAGATGCGTACAGTGCTGTCGTCAGAGGCACTGGCCAGCAGACCAGGAAGCACTGGGTTCCAGCTCACACAGTTGACTGTGCGCATGTGACCTGTCAGCTCAGCAATAGGCAGCTCGCTGCGGCGGTGCCAAATGTACACTTTGTGATCTGAAGGGAAGGATGGGAGAACAGACTGGGTTTCATGTCAACAGTGAATAACCCCCAAAAAGTTCTCAAGGATAAGAGAAGGATGTGCATGAGAAAAGGATCTGGATAAGAGAAGGATGTGCATAAGAGAAGGATGTGGATAAGAGAAGGATGTGCATAAGAGAAGGATGTGCATAAGAGAAGGATGTGGATAAGAGAAGGATGTGGATTAGAGAAGGATGTGCATAAGAGAAGGATGTGGATTAGAGAAGGATGTGCATAAGAGAAGGATGAGGATAAGAGAAGGATGTGCATGAGAGAAGGATGTGGATAAGAGAAGGATGTGCATAAGAGAAGGATGTGGATTAGAGAAGGATGTGCATAAGAGAAGGATGTGGATTAGAGAAGGATGTGGACTAGAGAAGGATGTGCATAAGAGAAGGATGTGGATAAGAGAAGGATGTGGATTAGAGAAGGATGTGGATAAGAGAAGGATGTGGATAAGAGAAGGATGTGCATAAGAGAAGGATGTGCATGAGAGAAGGATGTGCATAAGAGAAGGATGTGGATTAGAGAAGGATGTGCATAAGAGAAGGATGTGGATTAGAGAAGGATGTGGATTAGAAAAGGATGTGCATAAGAGAAGGATGTGGATAAGAGAAGGATGTGCATAAGAGAAGGATGTGGATAAGAGAAGGATGTGGATTAGAGAAGGATGTGGATAAGAGAAGGATGTGGATTAGAGAAGGATGTGGATAAGAGAAGGATGTGGATTAGAGAAGAATGTGCATAAGAGAAGGATGTGGATTAGAGAAGGATGTGGATAAGAGAAGGATGTGGATAAGAGATTAGAGAAGGTCTGTACATGAGTTTCAGGTTGGTGTCCTCACCTTCACTCCCACTAGCGATGTAGTCTTCGTTGTGGCCTCCAAAGCAGGAGTGGATGGTGTAGAAGCCCTGGGTGACACCTTGGTACTTCCTCACCAGCACACGGTCCTGCAGGTCCCACAGGTGCACCCCCTACAGGACACACACTCACAGCCTCACAATTCTGCTCTGACTCCCACACAAGGGCTGGCTAAAGGGACTGATGCACAAAGGAAGCTAGGAGAATAGGAAAATAACAAGCCAGCTCTCACCTGTGTGGGTTAGATAGCCAGCTCTCACCTGTGTGGGTTAAATAGCTAGCTGTCACCTGTGTGGGTTAGATAGCTAGCTGTCACCTGTGTGGGTTAGATAGCTAGCTGTCACCTGTGTGGGTTAGATAGCTAGCTGTCACCTGTGTGGGTTAGATAGCCAGCTCTCACCTGTGTGGGTTAGATAGCTAGCTGTCACCTGTGTGGGTTAGATAGCTAGCTGTCACCTGTGTGGGTTAGATAGCTAGCTGTCACATGTGTGGGTTAGATAGCCAGCTCTCACCTGTGTGGGTTAGATAGCTAGCTGTCACCTGTGTGGGTTAGATAGCTAGCTGTCACCTGTGTGGGTTAGATAGCTAGCTGTCACATGTGTGGGTTAGATAGCCAGCTCTCACCTGTGTGGGTTAGATAGCTAGCTGTCACCTGTGTGGGTTAGATAGCCAGCTCTCACCTGTGTGGGTTAGATAGCTAGCTGTCACCTGTGTGGGTTAGATAGCTAGCTGTCACCTGTGTGGGTTAGATAGCTAGCTGTCACATGTGTGGGTTAGATAGCCAGCTCTCACCTGTGTGGGTTAGATAGCTAGCTGTCACCTGTGTGGGTTAGATAGCTAGCTGTCACCTGTGTGGGTTAGATAGCTAGCTCTCACCTGTGTGGGTTAGATAGCTAGCTGTCACCTGTGTGGGTTAGATAGCTAGCTGTCACCTGTGTGGGTTAGATAGCTAGCTGTCACCTGTGTGGGTTAGATAGCTAGCTGTCACCTGTGTGGGTTAGATAGCTAGCTCTCACCTGTGTGGGTTAGATAGCTAGCTGTCACCTGTGTGGGTTAGATAGCTAGCTGTCACCTGTGTGGGTTAGATAGCTAGCTGTCACCTGTGTGGGTTAGATAGCTAGCTGTCACCTGTGTGGGTTAGATAGCTAGCTCTCACCTGTGTGGGTTAGATAGCTAGCTCTCACCTGTGTGGGTTAGATAGCTAGCTGTCACCTGTGTGGGTTAGATAGCTAGCTCTCACCTGTGTGGCCACGTTGAGCAGAGCTAACCTCCCGCTCTTGGATACAGTGAAGGACATGATAGGATGATCCTCCTGTACTCTGGCATCAAACAGAAGAAGAATTCAAAATTAAATGTATTTCATGATTATGCAACTCAAACAAGTTTATTTACAGCCGTTGACCAAAATCCAGAGTAGCAAAGACTATAAACAACGCTGCAACCTCCCTGCTTAAAGCCATGAGGGGAACGAAGGAGGTGTGAAGGGTGAAGGTGTGTAGAACTGTGTGTTATGAGCATGTGAGGAGGTATGAAGGTGTGTAGAACTGTGTGTTATGAGCATGTGAGGAGGTGTGAAGGTGTGTAGAACTGTGTGTTATGAGCATGTGAGGAGGTGTGAAGGTGTGTAGAACTGTGTGTTATGAGCATGTGAGGAGGTGTGAAGGTGTGTAGAACTGTGTGTTATGAGCATGTGAGGAGGTGTGAAGGTGTGTAGAACTGTGTGTTATGAGCATGTGAGGAGGTGTGAAGGTGTGTAGAACTTTGTCTTACATGTTCCTGTCTGTCAAGTCCTCAAAGTTGTACCCTCGGATGCGTTGGTGTGTGTCAGACGCCAACACCGTCCTGGTGTCGCCTACACAACTCAAACACTGCACACGCACCCCCTCCCAGGAGTCCAGCAGGTTACCGTCCAGATCCTACACACAGACACACACACACATCTACATTTACATTTATTCATTTAGCAGACACTATTATCCAAAGCGACTTACAATAGAGAGCTTTACAAAGAGCATCAGTCATTGAGCATAGCAACGTGATGGACCCTGAACACAGTGGGCTTTTAAATTGTGAAACATGTATTGTGAGAACAAATAAGTGCCAAGGGAAGAGCTATAAGAGCATGCACTAGATGGTTGTCAGCAGATGACTGTAGGTGACAGGCAGAGGTATAAGGCCAGAGGAGAGAGCTGATATAGCTCAGGCAGTCCTGTTTACGGCTCGGAAGGTCAGTACCAGAATCTGATCTAGTCATACCTCCATCTCAATGTGTTAAAATGAACTGTACCTGGAACTTATCTCACACTGATAGAACTGCCCTCTGATACACACACACTGGTAGAACTGCCCTGGTAGAACTGCCCTCTGATACTCACACACTGGTAGAACTGCCCTGGTAGAACTGCCCTCTGGTACTCACACACTGGTAGAACTGCCCTCTGATACTCAAACACTGGTACAACTGCCCTGGTAGAACTGCCCTCTGGTACTCACACACTGGTAGAACTGCCCTCTGATACTCAAACACTGGTAGAACTGCCCTGGTAGAACTGCCCTCTGATACTCAAACACTGGTAGAACTGCCCTCTGATACTCACACACTGGTAGAACTGCCCTCTGGTACTCACACACTGGTAGAACTGCCCTCTGATACTCACACACTGGTAGAACTGCCCTCTGGTACTCACACACTGGTAGAACTGCCCTCTCTGCCCCCCAGTGACGAAGCGCTTGCCGTCTGGATTCCAGGCCACACTGGTCAGGCTGTCTTCATGGGACTGGCTGATCTTGGTCCTCAGCTCTCCTGTCTGACACAACACAGGAGATCTGGGTGACTGGAGGGTGGACTGATGGGTTAGGGTGACCTGTGGGTTAAGGTGACCTGTGGGTTAGGGTGACCGGTGGGTTAGGGTGACCTGTGGGTTAGGGTGACTGGTGGGTTAGGGTGACCTGTGGGTTAAGGTGACCTGTGGGTTAGGGTGACTGGTGGGTTAGGGTGACCAGAGGGTTAGGGTGACTGGTGGGTTAGGGTGACCTGTGGGTTAAGGTGACCTGTGGGTTAGGGTGACCTGTGGGTTAGGGTGACTGGTGGGTTAGGGTGACCTGTGGGTTAAGGTGACCTGTGGGTTAAGGTGACCTGTGGGTTAGGGTGACCTGTGGGTTAAGGTGACCTGTGGGTTAGGGTGACCTGTGGGTTAGGGTGACCTGTGGGTTAGGGTGACTGGTGGGTTAGGGTGACCTGTGGGTTAAGGTGACCTGTGGGTTAGGGTGACCTGTGGGTTAGGGTGACTGGTGGGTTAGGGTGACCTGTGGGTTAAGGTGACCTGTGGGTTAGGGTGACCTGTGGGTTAGGGTGACCTGTGGGTTAAGGTGACCTGTGGGTTAGGGTGACCTGTGGGTTAGGGTGACCTGTGGGTTAGGGTGACTGGTGGGTTAGGGTGACCTGTGGGTTAAGGTGACCTGTGGGTTAGGGTGACCTGTGGGTTAGGGTGACTGGTGGGTTAGGGTGACCTGTGGGTTAAGGTGACCTGTGGGTTAAGGTGACCTGTGGGTTAGGGTGACTGGAGGGTTAGGGTGACTGGAGGGTTAGGGTGACTGGAAAGTCTGGGTGACTGATGGGTTAGGGTGACTGGAGGGTTAGGGTGACTGGAAAGTCTGGGTGACTGATGGGTTAGGGTGACTGGAGGTCCAGCTCACCTGGATGTTCCACAGCCAGAGCTCAGAGCAGTCGTCCGGGCCGCAGGCAATCAGGTAGACGTCATCAGGGCTCCAGGCCAGGTAGGACACTCCGTACGCATGCCCCTCCAATGTCCTGAGCAGCTTCACCTGATGACTCTCCTGTCAGTCACACACAAATCTGTTATAACCCTGCCTACACTTTCCTCTACCCTTTCCCCCAGACCTGACCCCGCCCCCAGACCAGACCCTGCCCCCAGACCTGACCCCACCCCCAGACCTCCTGACCCCGCCCCTAGACCGATCCCTGTCTGGATGAATGAGGAGGTGCTCACACTATCAACCTGCCACACTATAACGGTGGTGTCCTTGGAGCCGCTGGCCAGCTTGGTTCCATCGTTGGAGAACTTGCAGAACCAGACCTCATTACAGTGTTCTGTCAGGACCTGCTGGGTGTAGCAGGGGAACCGCTTCCTGCAGAACAACCACACAGCACCGGGAGAGGGGGGTTCAGTTCAGGAGAGCCTCCGTTCCACTGACATGACAGCTTGCATGATAGTGTGTAAACAGGAGGACAGCTACACTAACAGCTGCTACCAGGCATGGATCATACAGGGAGCAGCTCCCATGGGTGTCAGAGAATTGACTATTTCCAGTCATCATCAAATCCTAGTACTCTATGGAGAGAGACAGAGAGAGAGAGGAAGAGAGAGAGAGACAGAGAGACAGATAGAGAGAACGGTGAGACAGAGAGACAGAGAGAGAGAGGGAGAGAGAAAAGGGGGGAGACAGAAAGAGAGAGAGAGAGAGAGAGAGAGAGAGAGAGAGAGAGAGAGAGAGAGAGAGAGAGAGAGAGAGAGAAAAGGGGGGAGACAGAGTTTCCTGACCTTGAGCATGTGTGGTCTAGCAGCAGGGACACAGCCTCCATGTTGCTGTCCAGCTTGGTGTTGTGGTAGAGACAGCGCTCCCTCTGCAGCTCCACTGCCTGCAGCAGCAGGGTCTGCAGTCTGCACGGGGGCAGCATGACTGAGGGGGGCAGGTACGCTGAGGGGGAGACATCATGTCACTCAACACACTACTGACTAAACAACAACAGGAGTGTGTCTGATGAGTGTTTGTAGCGTGTGTGTCCTTGTCCAGCAGTTTGCTGTATGTAGTGTGTGTCAGTGTGTGTCAGTGTGTGTCACTGTGTGCAGTGTGTGTTGTGTAAGTGTGTGTCAGTGTGTATAGTGTGTGTAGTGTGTGTGTAGTGTGTAGTGTGTGTGTGTGTGTCCTCACTCTGCAGTTTGTCCAGCAGCTTGCTGCGTGACACACTTCCTGTCCCCTCCCACTCTGCCTCGGCTCTCAGCTCTTCAGTCTGACTGCACATCAGGTACCTTCACAATGACATCATCACACTCCGACTCAGGACATGTGTATACAGTGTAGTGTACAGTGTATGTGTGTGTATACAGTGTAGTGTACAGTGTAGGTGTGTGTATACAGTGTAGTGTACAGTGTACATGTGTGTATACAGTGTAGTGTACAGTGTAGGTGTGTGTATACAGTGTAGTGTACAGTGTATGTGTATGTATACAGTGTAGTGTACAGTGTAGGTGTGTGTGTATACAGTGTAGTGTACAGTGTAGGTGTGTGTATACCGTGTAGTGTACAGTGTATGTGTGTGTATACAGTGTAGTGTACAGTGTAGGTGTGTATACAGTGTATCGTACAGTGTAGGTGTGTGTATACAGTGTAGTGTACAGTGTAGGTGTGTATATACAGTGTAGTGTGTGTTTGTGTATACAATGTAGTGTGTGTTTGTGTATACTGTGTCATGTGTGTGAGAGTTACCCGCTGAGTACGTGGATGCGGTCTGTGTTGTACTTGAGGGGGGTGAGCTCGGCCCTGAGCACCTGCAGTGCTTCTAGAACCTTCCCCTCCTCCAGGTACTCCAGGTACTTCTGCTGCAGCAGCAGGAACTTCATACGCTGGGAAACAGCATCACGGCATCAGGGCCGCTACTGACACACTGCTAACACAGAGCTAGCTTCACCTGCCAAGAACCCATGGCTGCAAAGACAAGCTGCCAAACCTGTCCCTTCTGTTAGCATGTAGCTGTGTAGAGCTAGGAGGTGTTAGCATGTAGCTGTGGAGAGCTAGGAGGTGTTAGCGTGTAGCTGTGGAGAGCTAGGAGGTGTTAGCATGTAGCTGTGTAGAGCTAGGAGGTGTTAGCATGTAGCTGTGTAGAGCTAGGAGGTGTTAGCGTGTAGCTGTGTAGAGCTAGGAGGTGTTAGCGTGTAGCTGTGTAGAGCTAGGAGGTGTTAGCGTGTAGCTGTGTAGAGCTAGGAGGTGTTAGCGTGTAGATGTGGAGAGCTAGGAGGTGTTAGCGTGTAGCTGTGGAGAGCTAGGAGGTGTTAGTGTGTAGCTGTGTAGAGCTAGGAGGTGTTAGCATGTAGCTGTGGAGAGCTAGGAGGTGTTAGCATGTAGCTGTGGAGAGCTAGGAGGTGTTAGCGTGTAGCTGTGTAGAGCTAGGAGGTGTTAGCATGTAGCTGTGTAGAGCTAGGAGGTGTTAGTGTGTAGCTGTGTAGAGCTAGGAGGTGTTAGTGTGTAGCTGTGGAGAGCTAGGAGGTGTTAGCGTGTAGCTGTGTAGAGCTAGGAGGTGTTAGCGTGTAGCTGTGGAGAGCTAGGAGGTGTTAGCATGTAGCTGTGGAGAGCTAGGAGGTGTTAGCATGTAGCTGTGGCGAGCTAGGAGGTGTTGTTAGTGTGTAACTGTGTAGAGCTAGGAGGTGTTAGCGTGTAGCTGTGTAGAGCTAGGAGGTGTTAGCGTGTAGCTGTGTAGAGCTAGGAGGTGTTAGCATGTAGCTGTGTAGAGCTAGGAGGTGTTAGTGTGTAGCTGTGTAGAGCTAGGAGGTGTTAGTGTGTAGCTGTGTAGAGCTAGGAGGTGTTAGCATGTAGCTGTGGAGAGCTAGGAGGTGTTAGCATGTAGCTGTGTAGAGCTAGGAGGTGTTAGTGTGTAGCTGTGTAGAGCTAGGAGGTGTTAGCATGTAGCTGTGGAGAGCTAGGAGGTGTTAGCGTGTAGCTGTGGCGAGCTAGGAGGTGTTAGCATGTAGCTGTGGAGAGCTAGGAGGTGTTGTTAGCATGTAGCTGTGGAGAGCTAGAAGGTGTTGTTAGCATGTAGCTGTGTAAAGCTAGCAGGTGTTATTATGTATGTGGTTCTAGGCGTTGAGACATAGAGCATGGTTGTTGGGACTTACCACAATTGCACTTGGAGAATTCATCAATGTTTTCAGTTCATTCAAGTCACTTTCTGCCTGTTAGTTTAAATCATTTAGTGGAAAACAGGAGCCTGATTATTCACCAAACCAGACCTGACCAGTATTATGGCACCATCTAATATTATCATGAAACAAAATGTGGCATAATAATATAGGATGCAGGAAACAGGGTGTGTTTCTATGGCCAACCTTGTCCCATTCCCCTTCCATCACATGGCTCCGGAACCTGGAGGCAGAAGGGTGTTCCAGGAGACAGCCAGACTCCTGCATTAAGAGATCCACTGTCTGACTGCATGGGAGACAGGAGGGGGGGGGAGAGGGGGAAGACAGGAGAGAGACAGGGAGGGAGACAGGGAGGGAGACAAGAGAGAAGGGGGGAGGCAGGAGATGGGGAGGGAGACAGGGAGGGTGAGAGGGAGGGAGACAAGAGAGAAGGAGGGAGGCAGGAGAAAGGGAGGGAGACAGGGAGGGTAGGAGGGAGGGAGACAAGAGAGAAGGAGGGAGGCAGGAGACAGGGAGGGAGACAGGGAGGATAGGAGGGAGGGAGGGAGGGAGACAAGAGAGAAGGAGGGAGGCAGGAGACAGGGAGGGAGACAGGGAGGGTAGGAGGGAGGGAGGGAGACAAGAGAGAAGGAGGGAGGCAGGAGACAGGGAGGGAGACAGGGAGGGTAGGAGGGAGGGAGGGAGACAAGAGAGAAGGAGGGAGGCAGGAGACAGGGAGGGAGACAGGGAGGGTAGGAGGGAGGGTGGGAGGGAGGGAGGGAGAGGAAGTGTGTGGGGTTGTATGTAGAGAAAAATCATTTGAATAAAATGGTAAATGTGTCTAATGTTGTTTTTATTAAATATCACTACATTTCTGCTACATTTTATCATAATATGAAGCTTAACTGGTTTTGGGACTAAAACTTTCAAGCATCCAAGCTGCTTAAAAAGGTCCACAGGTTTATATTTGAGGTCCAGTTTAAAGAGGGTCATGCCGTGAAGTGATACAGGATTACAGGCCAGTCAGTTGAGATGACAGCCAGTCATCTTATCTGCTGCTCAGCAGCATAAATAGGAGATAGATTGATAAGAACCATCATAACTGCTGATATGACTGAAGTCAGTGATTTAATAACAGTGAACCTGTTTACAGAAGGTTGATGATAACTGATCAGAAACTTACTTGAGTCCCAGATCTTGTAGATGTTGTCCTATAAGTCTGATCACATCTTCATCTGACTGAGAAACACCTTTATGTTTCTGAACTGGCGAGTTTCCATTAGAAGACACGGAGTTGGAGCTCACTTGGACCAGGTCTCCGGTGTTGTTGACCGGGTCTCCGGTGTTGTTGACCGGGTCTCCAGTGTTGTTGACCGGGTTTCCGGTGTTGTGGACCGGCTCTCCGGTGTTTCCGTTAGAATGAGCTCCTCCACCGGAGGCCGAGTCTCCGTTTTGCGCCCCGTTATTGAGGCAGGACAGGTGAGCATCCGGAGCCTGTCCTGCTCCGTTGGCCTGCATGTTAGGAGTGTGTGTGTGTAGACCACACAGTGTGTGAAGGTGTGTTAAAGTGTGTGGAGGTGTGTTGAGGTGTGTTAAGGTGTGTTAAGGTGTGTTAAGGTGTGTGAAGGTGTGTGAAGGTGTGTTAAGATGTGTGAAGGTGTGTGAAGGTGTGTGAAGGTGTGTGAAGGTGTGTTAAGGTGTCCGGTCGGAACAGAACCTCAGGAAGTGTGTGATCAGGCCCGCTGACCCAGCCGTGAGCTGCCCTGTCCGCTCTGAATGTCGGTGTTTGTTCGGCGGTCAGGAACAAGCGGGACACAGTTCATCAGTTCATCAGTTCATCATCCGAGATCCTTGATGACAGTTTTCATGATATTCTTGGCTGACACGGAGTGACACGGAGTGATTGAGCTTTTCAGAAGAACTGGTTTGTATTTCCGTCCCGCTGCTGTCTTGTTATTGTTGCTCTGACAGCAGTGACGTCACCGGATATTTCGACATGATTTTGCGTCATGGCAGTGACGGAGCGCTAGGGGGCGCACTGTCTGTTGACATTCCTATAACTCAGGTGGGCTACATGTTAATAATAATATTAATACATTTTATTTCCAATGTGCCTTTATCAGTAATTAAGGACACCATACAGAGGTACAATTTTTTGTTGTTGTAATATAACAACATTAAAAACAACAGAAGGAAGCAGTGCATCTGATATGAAGTGGAATAAGATGTAGTAAAGAGATGTGCTATGAGTTGTGGTTTGAAATGGGGAAATGAAATACATATTTCTGATTTGGGGTGTTAAAGAGTTCCAGAGACGGGCAGAGGGGACAGACAGGTGCTCTACTCCCCATGATGGTGAGACGGGCAGAGAGGACAGACAGGTGCTCTAAGGAGTGGATACAGAAGGTGGAACTGATGAAAAACAGGAGTGATGTGGTGGATACAGGAATGATGTGGTGGATACAGGAGGTGGAGCTGATACAGGAGGTGGAGCTGATGTGGTGGATACAGGACTGATGTGGTGGATACAGGACTGATGTGGTGGATACAGGACTGATGTGGTGGATACAGGACTGATGTGGTGGATACAGGACTGATGTGGTGGATATAGGACTGATGTGGTGGATACAGGAGGTGGAGCTGATGTGGTGGATACAGGAATGATGTGGTGGATACAGGACTGATGTGGTGGATACAGGACTGATGTGGTGGATACAGGAGGTGGAGCTGATGTGGTGGATACAGGAATGATGTGGTGGATACAGGACTGATGTGGTGGATACAAGACTGATGTGGTGGATACAGGACTGATGTGGTGGATACAGGACTGATGTGGTGGATACAGGACTGATGTGGTGGATACAAGACTGATGTGGTGGATACAGGACTGATGTGGTGGATACAGGAGGTGAAGCTAATGTGGTGGATACAGGAATGATGTGGTGGATACAGGACTGATGTGGTGGATACAGGAGGTGGAGCTGATGTGGTGGATACAGGACTGATGTGGTGGATACAGGACTGATGTGGTGGATACAGGAGGTGGAGCTGATGTGGTGGATACAGGAATGATGTGGTGGACACAGGACTGATATGGTGGATACAGGACTGATGTGGTGGATACAGGAGGTGGAGCTGATGTGGTGGATACAGGACTGATGTGGTGGACACAGGACTGATGTGGTGGATACAGGACTGATGTGGTGGATACAAGACTGATGTGGTGGATACAGGACTGATGTGGTGGATACAAGACTGATGTGGTGGACACAGGACTGATGTGGTGGATACAGGACTGATGTGGTGGATACAGGACTGATGTGGTGGATACAGGACTGATGTGGTGGATACAGGACTGATGTGGTGGATACAAGACTGATGTGGTGGATACAAGACTGATGTGGTGTGGAATTTCACTCTTGATGGAGTCATGAATTAAAAAGACCATTTATAAAATGTAATTTGTTTTTATTAATCAACTCACTTTAAAATGACAAGTATTTGAAATTAAATACATTAAGGATAACCAATTACTCAACACCACAGTTACAGACTATTTAAAAGTGCCTTTTTACTCTCCAAGCCTGAGATTCTTTACGAATAGTAATAGTGAAGGTCCACAATTAGTCCATAATGACCTTGATTTATCCTTCAGTTTTGGCACTTTCACATCTGGGTAAGAAACAAAGAATGTCTCCTTGACACATCTGCAATAAATTACATTATTAAACCTTTAAACTACTTAATTTGTATGTACAACTTACATATGTTCGTTCCCCCATCCACTCTCTTTAAATATAATTGAAACAAACACAGTTATTATTTATAAAAATATGAATTAAAGGGACAGGAATGTCATTACTGCACAAGGGGTGTTTGACAAGGGTTTGTAGAAGAATAAACTATTGCACTTTCATCCAGTATAATAAAAATACTGGTGGAAACCCACCATCAAAGCACTTCAGCTCCTGTCCCGTCTACCATGGAGTACATTCATACAAACATACCCCTGCTATCCTGTGGTCTGCTGGGTGTGAAATACTCTCACACACAAATGAAGTCCACATACAACTTGAACTGTCTCTCTTTGTCCCTCCCCCGCTATCCAAACACACACAGCTAAACACCTGCCATCCATATTCCAGTTCATCAACACTTCAGGGAGGCACAGAATCATCCAAACCTAGGACCCATCTCCAGGTTCTCCTGGGGGGAGGCTGGGGGAAGAGGTGGAGGCTGGGGGGAGAGGTGGAGGCTGGGGGTAGACGTGGGGGGTAGAGGGGAGTGCTGGGCTGGGGGGTAGAGGTGGAGGCTGGGGGGAGAGGTGGAGGCTGGGCTGGGGGGGTAGAGGTGGAGGCTGATCAGAACCCATGGAGGGGTAATACTGACCCCAGGATAGGGAGGGTGGAGGCCTGCTGGTCAGTCTGGGAGGCTGGAGGTCTGCTGGTCAGTTTGGGAAGGTGGAGGTCTGCTGGTCAGTCTGGGAGGGTGGAGGCCTGCTGGTAAGTCTAGGAAGGTGTAGGTCTGCTGGTCAGTCTGGGAAGGTGGAGGTCTGCTGGTCAGTCTGGGAAGGTGGAGGTCTGCTGGTCAGTCTGGGAAGGTGGAGGTCTGCTGGTCAGTCTGGGAAGGTGGAGGTCTGCTGGTCAGTCTGGGAAGGTGGAGGTCTGCTGGTCAGTCTGGGAAGGTGGAGGTCTGCTGGTCAGTCTGGGAAGGTGGAGGTCTGCTGGTCAGTCTGGGAAGGTGGAGGTCTGCTGGTCAGTCTGAGAAGGTGGAGGTCTGCTGGTCAGTCTGGGACTTGGAGGTCTGCTGGTCAGTCTGAGAAGGTGGAGGTCTGCTGGTCAGTCTGGGACTTGGAGGTCTGCTGGTCAGTCTGGGACTTGGAGGTCTGCTGGTCAGTCTGGGAAGGTGGAGGTCTGCTGCTGGGACTTGGAGGCTTACAGGGTGTGAACATGTCTTGTCCATTCTCTCCATGCAGGACAGACACCTGATCCCAGTACAGCCAATCTCTGCCTACCAGATGTCTTTTGGTGATGTGGGACAAAGTTATCCAAATCAGGCATTTTGTCCAAAAGCCAGAACATGTTTGGTTTGTTGTTATGTTGAAATGACATGACGTTGGCATGACAACGCCTCACCCTCTTCAGTTTCTCTCCGAAGGAGATTTTGAGTATCTGAATTTGATAATTTTTTTTAAATATATTTTCGAAGTTAGTGTTTACAGGAGCTTGTTTAAAGCTTTGCTTTAACATGATTCTAAATGTCAAAGTATAAAGGACAATCTTTAGAACACTCCCTCTGTCTCAGAATGCTTTGTGGATCAAATAGACTGTTGGTAAGCTTTATCATCAATTAATACTTCATGTACAAATATAACTGTGTATCAGATGTGTGTACCTGTGTGTGTATAGATGAGTGTGGTGTGAGTATCTGTGTGTATAAGCACTTGTGTGTGTAGCGTATGCCTGTGTATGTTCTGTGTGTGAGAGTACTGACTGTCAGATCAGGAGTGTGTGTGTGTGTGTGTGTGTGTGTGTGTGAGAGAGAGAGATCAGGAGCTGTCTGCCACCTGGTGAGGTAGGGTGACAGAGGAGCCATTGATGAAGGAGCCATGTTTGTCCCGCCCCTTCAGGAAGTAGGTGAGCAGCTCTCCCTTGCCCTTCACAAACACCGGCCCACGACGCACAAAGCGGAAGCCGTAGCCTTTCAGGATGATGTAACAGTCCTCCACCACCTGGGGGCAGCAAAAACAGCTAGATGAGTGCCTCAGGAAGTGAGACTGTGTAGTGTGTGTCATTTGTGTATCTCTCTCTCCCAGTTGACTCCATTCTACTGTGTGTGTGTGTGTGTGTGAGTGTGTGTGTGTGTGTGTGTGTGTGTGTGTGTGTGTGTGTGTGTGTGTGTGTGTGTGTGAGAGAGTGTGTGTGTGTTACCTAAATGTTTCCCATCACCTGAGTTGACCCGGTTCTGCTGTGTGTATGTGTGTGTGTGTGTGTGTGTTACCTGAATGTTTCCCATCACCCCAGTTGACTCCATTCTGCTCGCCACGTTCACAGTGTTCCCCCAGATGTCGTAGTGAGGTTTCCGGGCTCCGATCACCCCAGCCAGAACCGCCCCCTTATTCAGACCTGGCAGAATGTTCACAACATATCAAACAGTACTCACAGACACACGCACACACCCTGGCATAAACAAATGCCCTGACACACATACACACAAGCACAAACATTCACCCCATATTGCTGTAATCCTCACCTATACGTAACATGAAGTTGTTGAAGGATTGGTAGTTGATGTTCATCAGGGTAATCTTCATGGCCAAGGCAAAGTCAGCCAAGTCAGCTAAGTGTTGCCAGCGCTCACGCTCACACAGCTCCTCCTTCTGGTAAGAATAGGAACTGCACTCAACACCCTTGTGTTACATTTACAATTAGCAGATGCTCTTATACAGAGCGGCTTATGGCAAGTGCAGGGACATTCACCCCTGAGGCTAGTAGGGTGAAGTGCCTTGCCCAAGGACACAACGTCATGTTGCTATAGCCAGGAACTCACAATCTTCTGATAACCAGCCCAGTGGATGTTCTACTGCTTGATTGGTTTAAGTCTAAATGAAGGAATCTACCTCATCAGTTTGGCATCTCCTGTTACTAAGCTCTAGATCTGACAGTCTCTCCTGATAAATGTGTTCATCCCTGAGATAATAACCTGTATGAATAAAGGTGAACTGAATCACAGCATGGGTGTCAGCATACCAGGTGTTTGTGTACCAGGTGTCTGTGTACCAGGTGTAAGCATACCAGGTGTCTGTGTACCAGGTGTCTGTGTACCAGGTGTAAGCATACCAGGTGTCTGTGTACCAGGTGTCTGTGTACCAGGTGTCTGTGTACCAGGTGTAAGCGTACCAGGTGTAAGCGTACCAGGTGTCTGTGTACCAGGTGTCTGTGTACCAGGTGTCTGTGAACCAGGTGTAAGCATACCAGGTGTCTGTGTACCAGGTGTCTGTGTACCAGGTGTAAGCATACCAGGTGTCTGTGTACCAGGTGTCTGTGTACCAGGTGTAAGCATACCAGGTGTCTGTGTACCAGGTGTCTGTGTACCAGGTGTCTGTGTACCAGGTGTTTGTGTACCAGGTGTCTGTGTAACAGTTGTTTGTGTACCAGGTGTCTGTGTAACAGTTGTTTGTGTACCAGGGCATCTCTTGTACCTTAAGACCTGTGTAGCCATAGCTGGCATCTGGGGTCACACCGGACGCGGCCATATAGGTGCTGCCGATGGTCTTGATCTTGGTAATGCAGCGAAACTGTGACTCATCCAGGAGCTGAGGTTAAAGGTCACATCTTAAACATTATAAATCACTTTCTGTTAGAGTGAAGATACGGTCTCTAGCGATGACAACATCACGGCTTACGCTGTCAAAGTCGGAGATGATCTCGTTGAGGAAACGGAGACACTCGATGCCCCCATTGTTGATGCTTTCCTCTGTGTAGAAGTCTGAGAAGTTGGGGATGGACGCAAACATCACCCCGATCTCATCGTATGACTGGCTGTACAGCTCCTGGTATCAGAGAGGAGACAGTGTATACAGAGATAAAAGAAAGTGTATACAGAGAGAGGATATAGTGTACACATAGAGGACAGGTAGTGTATACAGAGGAGAGATGGGTTACACAGAGGGGTGAAATAGTGTACACAGAGGAAAGATAATGTATAAAGAGAGGGGATAGTGTATACAGACAGGAGAGATAGTGTGTACAGAGAGGACAGGTAGTGTATACAGAGGAGAGATAGGTTACACAGAGGGGTGAAATAGTGTACACAGAGGAAAGATAATGTATACAGAGAGGGGATAGTGTATACAGACAGGAGAGATAGTGTATACAGAGAGGGGATAGTGTATACAGACAGGAGAGATAGTGTATACAGAGAAGACAGGTAGTGTATACAGACAGGAGAGATAGTGTATACAGAGAGGACAGGTAGTGTATACAGACAGGAGAGATAGTGTATACAGAGAGGGGATAGTGTATACAGACAGGAGAGATAGTGTATACAGAGAGGACAGGTAGTGTATACAGACAGGAGAGATAGTGTATACAGAGAGGACAGGTAGTGTATACAGACAGGAGAGATAGTGTATACAGAGAGGACAGGTAGTGTATACAGACAGGAGAGATAGTGTATACAGAGAGGGGATAGTGTATACAGACAGGAGAGATAGTGTATACAGAGAGGACAGGTAGTGTATACAGACAGGAGAGATAGTGTATACAGAGAGGACAGGTAGTGTATACAGACAGGAGAGATAGTGTATACAGAGAGGACAGGTAGTGTATACAGACAGGAGAGATAGTGTATACAGAGAGGACAGGTAGTGTATACAGACAGGAGAGATAGTGTATACAGAGAGGACAGGTAGTGTATACAGACAGGAGAGATAGTGTATACAGAGAGGACAGGTAGTGTATACAGACAGGAGAGATAGTGTATACAGAGAGGGGATAGTGTATACAGACAGGAGAGATAGTGTATACAGAGAGGACAGGTAGTGTATACAGACAGGAGAGATAGTGTATACAGAGAGGACAGGTAGTGTATACAGACAGGAGAGATAGTGTATACAGAGAGGACAGGTAGTGTATACAGACAGGAGAGATAGTGTATACAGAGAGGACAGGTAGTGTATACAGACAGGAGAGATAGTGTATACAGAGAGGACAGGTAGTGTATACAGACAGGAGAGATAGTGTATACAGAGAGGACAGGTAGTGTATACAGACAGGAGAGATAGTGTATACAGAGAGGACAGGTAGTGTATACAGACAGGAGAGATAGTGTATACAGAGAGGACAGGTAGTGAATACAGACAGGAGAGATAGTGTATACAGAGAGGACAGGTAGTGTATACAGACAGGAGAGATAGTGTATACAGAGAGGACAGGTAGTGTATACAGACAGGAGAGATAGTGTATACAGAGAGGACAGGTAGTGTATACAGACAGGAGAGATAGTGTATACAGAGAGGACAGGTAGTGTATACAGACAGGAGAGATAGTGTATACAGAGAGGACAGGTAGTGTATACAGACAGGAGAGATAGTGTATACAGAGAGGACAGGTAGTGTATACAGACAGGAGAGATAGTGTATACAGAAAGGGGATATTGTAGAGATAGCTCCTCCCACCTCGTCCCTCTTCTTGGAACCCAGAAAGTGTTTGGCCACATGTTCCGGCAGCATGTTGGTGACCAGAGCCTCGTTCCAGCGACGCATCTCATACACCTTCTCCTTCTGCTCATGGACCTCGATCTTCCACAGGAACAGTGTGCGAGCAAGCTTTTCCACCTGGGGGCGGGGGGGAATACTAGTAAGTAACTATTAAAAATGATGTTCAAATTACATAAATCTACAAACACCTGAAGCACAGTGACCTCATACACAGACCCACCCTGATGACTTACGTGTCGAGAAAAGTAGTAAAGGCTGGTCATCATGACAAGGATCATGGAGGTGGTGGAGTACCTGGAGGGCACCTGCCCTGACCTGGCAGAACACAGTATGAGGGGGAGAACACCACACCTGCACCAACACTCACATCCCATCATATACACTCACTGGTAGTCCTGGAAACGGGCCATATCGTAACGGTCGAAGATGTCCCTCCAGCTGTAGATGTTGACGATTCCCGTTGTCACAGTGATGAGGAGCATGAGTGTAAGCTTGACCATGTGACTGACCTGGACCAGCATGGTGGTCGCCATGAGTGCCAACACAGACATGTAGCTATAATATTTTGGGTTCTGAACGCAGCCCTCTGCACCGGACAAGATGGCCGCCGGAGAGACAGTGGCGTTCCCTGGAGACACACAGCTTAGCTGTCAAGAGAGGGGGGGGACCAGACGGGGAGGGAAAGGAGACATTACTCACAGAGACATTACTCTAACATATTGAGATCAAGCTGGCATGACAATTTCTTCACCATTGTGAGGTGGAAACGATGACATCCCGATTGATGGGAAACCCATGTTTATTGTTTAATTTGATTGGTTTACATATATTATTCAGAATCAATTGTGTAGAATGTAGTAAACACTCTTATAATCCTTAAAAGTGAGTGTGGTAATCATGCACAGTGAGACTGGGAAGGAAGGCCATAAATCTTTCCCATGTAGGCCCAAAACACAGACCGTTATCTGTGCTTGGGCATTTTAAGGTTGACAGGACACCGTGCAGCCATAAGAGAAAACTGCCATTGCATAAAATATGGTTGATAAGACACTGTACATCACAAGCATTGTAGCAAATAGTAACTTTATCAGTGAGAGGGGCCAATTGCCTAAGGTTACATAGGTGATGACCAAGGTGAAATGTTAATAAACAGAGAAACACCCTCTATAAAAGATGATGCACGGCCAGAAATCATCAGTCTGATCCCGGGACCACACTCACTTGTTTTCTTGGATTTTGTACTGTCTTCACGGATTCCAATAAAACACTTTGCATCAAACTTGAAAGAAGCTCTGTTGGTTTTTTTACTTAGAATCTACACCAGCCTGAAGAACTAGAAAAAATTCCAATCTTTGGGATCTAAAGGCATTAAGTGGGGCATTTTCCTCTAAAAAGTAGAACAATTGGACTTTTACCACTTTCAAAGGATATTATTATTAAATAATTGGGACCCATTCACTTCATCAAATTTTACACAACAATTGTCACAGCTGTGCGACCACACTTTTACCACCACCCCACTATGGTAATATGACCAGAGCTTCTCACCATGTCCACAATGTCGGCCATGGTGAGGATGAAGATGGCAGCCATGGCCCAGGTATTCCTGGCCCAGCGTGTGTGGTCCATCCAGGTGGAGAAACACACCAGCTTCTTAGGGAACACCTGAGGTGAATAACATCAGGGGTAAACATCCTGAGGTAAACAGCATCAGGGGTAAACATCCTGAGGTAAATAACATCCAAAGTAAACATCCTGAGGTAAACAGCATCAGGGGTAAACATCCTGAGGTAAACAACATCCAAAGTAAACATCCTGAGGTAAATAACATCAGGGGTAAACATCCTGAGGTAAATAACATCAGGGGTAAACATCCTGAGGTAAATAACATCCAAAGTAAACATCCTGAGGTAAACAGCATCAGGGGTAAACATCCTGAGGTAAACAACATCCAAAGTAAACATCCTGAGGTAAATAACATCAGGGGTAAACATCCTGAGGTAAATAACATCAGGGGTAAACATCCTGAGGTGAATAACATCTGGGGCCCGTTCTTCGTACGTCGCTTAATACATCCGAGATCAAATGACACATCCAGGATGATTTCATCGTGCGAATCATGATCCGGCTAACTGGGTTCTTCGAACAAACCTGTTGTGTATGATTAGTATCACTGGATAGGATCATGTGTTGGCTTAAAAGGGGATATGTATCGATAGTAGAAACATTGATCAGCAACGCTGCTATTGGCTGTTCAGCATGGCCAAAGAACGTGCCCACTTTTTCTCCCAATCAGAACAAGAGCTTTTAATGGAAGGTTATGCCGAATTTGAGTCGTTATTTAAAACGACAGGGAACAAACACCTCAAAATCTGCAAATGCCATGAGAGTGGGCTGGCAAAAAGTAGCAGACAAATTAAAGTAAAAGTGAAATACAAGAATATTCTACAAAATGGTAGCCTTTAATTCATACTGTCTTTATTTTTAAAAAGCCACTTATTTTTCCTCACTTTTAAAAACCACTGTTAAAGGATGTGTTTGTCTATGTATAACAGCCACAAAGAAAAATGCTGAAAAAAACGGTATCTCTCAACAATTACACTTTATCCCGCAATACCCAATTAATTTGAAAAGCTCTGCGAATTATTCTCCCACCTTCCGCAAGAGGTTGCTCGCGTATGGCTGCAACATACTTCCCTATCTCCTCCGCTTATAAAGCCTCAATCTAATCTTGTTTACATGAAGTAAACCTGCTCCCGAGCAGGTTTGAGCTTACAGACCTGTTGCTATGACGACAAGTCTAGGATGAGCTTCGAAGAACCAAATGATCCAAGATCATGTCAAATCGTCAACAATCAAATCCAGCTAACTGAGTTAGCGACGTACGAAGAACGGGCCCCAGGGGTAAACAACCCAAGGTAAACAACATCAGGGGGTAAACATCCCAAGGTAAACAACATCAGGGGGTAAACATCCTGAGGTAAATAACATCAGGGGTAAACATCCCAAGGTGAATAACATCAGGGGTAAACATCCTGAGGTAAATAACATCAGGGGTAAACATCCTGAGGTAAATAACATCATGGGTTAACATCCTGAGGTAAATAACATCATGGGTAAACATCCTGAGGTAAATAACATCTGGGGCCTGTACTACGAATCAAGATTTGGTGTTAACAAGGTAACTTCAGTACAGAAACCCCTGAGTTAAACCTGAAGGAGAGGGAGAGAGAAGGACAGAGAGGGAGAGAGAGAGAAGGACAGAGAGGGAGTGACGAAGAGGGAGGGAGAGAGAGGGAGGGACAGAGAGGGAGAGAGAGAGAGGGAGGGACAGAGAAAAGGACAGAGAGGGAGTGATGGAGAGGGAGAGAGAGAGGGAGAGAGAGAAGGACAGAGGGAAGGACAGAGAGGGAGGGACAGAGAGGGAGAGAGAGAGGGAGAGAGAGGAGGACAGAGGGAGTGACGGAGAGGGAGGGACAGAGAGGGAGAGAGAGAGGGAGGGACAGAGAGGGAGAGAAAGGACAGAGGGACCAAGAGGTTTTTTTTATATGTGCTGACGTGTATGTTTGTCCATTTTGTTTATGGACTTCAAAAGACTTGAGGCATGTTGAGAAAGATAGCAACTATTACAAGCCAAGGGCACAGTACCAATCAATACATAACGGCTGCATAAATCAATACTTGTACATAACGGCTGCATCAGTCAATACTACAATACACTGCTGTCGTCAATACATTTCAAATTTCCATGAAGAGCCAGGACTAACACCTAGCTACACTATGACAAGGCATGTTACCATTCCACACTGCTGCACACGGTACTACATGGTGGCTGTGAACAGACCCTGAATGATGCACATTTCAGGTCAAGAGACTACTGCAAAACTTCAGGTCAAGAGACTACTGCAAAACTTCAGGTCAAGAGACTACTGCAAAACTTCAGGTCAAGAGACTACTGCAAAACGTAGGTCAAGAGACTACTGCAAAACTTCAGGTCAAGAGACTACTGCAAAACTTCAGGTCAAGAGACTACTGCAAAACTTCAGGTCAAGAGACTACTGCAAAACTTCAGGTCAAGAGACTACTGCAAAACTTCAGGTCAAGAGACTACTGCAAAACCAAAAGTGGGAGATAAGGAATACGATATGGACAGGGGTGACAGAGGGGGGAGACCTCTCACCCGAGGGAAGATGGCCGCCAGAGAGCAGATAGTGAGGACGAGCAGCAAGGCCTCTCCCACTGCCAGGGTGACATAGTTGGCTATCAACCTATCAGGAGACAGAAGAGAGAGGTAAGAATGAAACATATGCAAAGAGAGGGAGTGAGATAGAGAGACAGAGGAGAGATGGAGACAGAAGAGAGAGGTAAGAATTAAACGTATGCAGAGAGAGGGAGTGAGATAGAGAGACAGAGGAGAGATGGAGAGACAGAAGCTCACTGTTGTTCTATGAGATAAAAAGTGAGACAGAGAGGGAGAGGCTCACTGTGGGTCTATGAGGGCCTCCATGGCAGCAGTGAAGAGCAGAACCACACAGGAACAGCTGAAGGCTGCACCACTCTGCTTCTCCTTCTCCACTGAGTATCTGGTCTCCAGCTCTGGGTCCACAAAGCGCAGCGACAGAGGGTTGGTGTGTCTGCCCTTCAGACTGAGGCAGTGGGGGAGGAGGAGGGAGGGAGGGAGGGAGGGAGGGAGGGAGGGAGGGAGGGAGGGAGGGAGGGAGGGAGGGAGGGAGGGAGGGAGGGGACCAGAGAGAAACAGAAACCGAGAGAGGGCGTAAAACAGAAACAAATAAAGAAATAAATGAATAAGAGAGACAAGGGGAGACATGTTTTTGGTCCTCTAATGAGACTCATGCGTTCATCAGACGTATGGTATAACGTATAGACACACACACACACACGGTCAGACACACACGCTGACACACTCACGCCTGGATGGTCTCTCTCTCCAACAGAGCCTCGTTGAGCAGCTTGTTGAGTTCCTGCTCGTTCTCCTGGGCATCGATGACGCGCTCCGCCAGATCTCTCAGCCTCAACCTGCGCCGTGGGTTAGGGAAGGACGGGTTCACCACCTGAGGGGGGGAGGGAGTGGAGAGGGGGGAGGGAGTGGAGAAGGGGGAGGGAGAGGGGGGGAGTGAGAGAAGAGAGGGGAGGGAGGAAGAGAGAAGAGAGAGAGAAGGGAGGGTGGGTGGGGAGGGAGGGAGGGTGAGAGAGGAGGGAGGAAGAGGGAGGGAGAGGGTGAGGGGGTGAGAGAAAGACAGAAACAGAGGGAGGGTGGAGGGAAGAGGGAAGACGGTTGGGGGAGAAAGTGGAAGAGACACAGCCAGACACAGAGATACACAGAGCGACAGAGAGACACAGAGACAGAGACAAAAATCCAGACAGGGGAGGGAGAGACAGAGCGTATGGCACAGGTGTAAGCAGCAGTATTTGACAATGACACAGGTGCACTGGTGTGTGTGTGTGTTTGTACCCGTGTGTCTAGATCCTCTGGCTCTTCAGGTGTGGTGCAGGCTGTGTTCACGCTCCCATTACACTCCCTGGTGTTGATCAGGGGAGAGTTCCCATTGGACGAGGTCACAGACAGCTTCTGATAGGAAGAGGGACAGGAGCTGTGAGGTAATTTACATTTAATTTACATTTATTGACTGTGACTGTGTGAGTGAGTGTGAGAGAGTGTGTGAGTGAGTGTGTGAGTGAGTGTGTGACAGCGTGTGTGAGTGAGTGTGTGACAGCATGTTTGAGTGAGTGTGTGACAGCATGTGTGAGTGAGTGTGTGACAGCGTGTGTGAGTGAGTGTGTGACAGCATGTTTGAGTGAGTGTGTGACAGCATGTGTGAGTGAGTGTGTGACAGCGTGTGTGAGTGAGTGTGTGAGTGAGTGTGTGTGAGTAGGTTTGTGCTCCTCTCACCACTCCATTGATAGCATTCCGCCCCAGGGGGTCTTTGGGGACGACCACCAGGTAGGTCTGGATTCCTCGCTCCTTCAGGTAGTCACACCTCTCGCCCCCCTCCCCCGGCTCCACCTCAAACTCCCCCTGCAGACACAGCATGGTGCTCTCCGAGATGTGCACCCGCCTGGGAAAGAGAGGCGGGGTCAGCTCTTTCCAGGAGCTAACTAGGCTATCTTACTAGGCTATCTTACTAGGCTATCTGACTAGGCTATCTTACTAGGCTATCTTACTAGGCTATCTAACTAGGCTATCTTACTAGGCTATCTGACTAGGCTATCTTACTAGGCTATCTTACTAGGCTATCTTACTAGGCTATCTTACTAGGCTATCTTACTAGGCTATCTTACTAGGCTAGCTGACTAGACTATCTTACTAGTTTATCTTACTAGGCTATCTGACTCCGGTCCCCCGGGAGTGACTGGTCAGTAACATCTCACCCCGGAACCCCTCCAGCCTCCATCTTGTTGGCAACGGTGACATCAGTGGACCAGACGTCGTACTGCCACCTCTTCTGCCCCAGGACCCCCCCCAGCACAGTGCCACTGTGGACCCCCACACGCATGTCCACCTGGGTCTGGGTCTTCTCACGCACATACCTGGGGACACACCTGTCATAACCCACAGCACATATCCTCCTCCCTCCTCTCCTCCCTACTCCTCCTCCCTCCATCCTCTCCTCCCTCCATCCTCCCTCCATCCTCTCCTCTCTCCTCCCTCCTCCTCCCTCCATCCTCTCCTCCCTCCATCCTCTCCTCCCTCCTCTCTCCCTCCTCTCCTCATTTTCCTCCCTCCCTCCTGTCCTCCCTCCTCCTCCTCCCCTCCCCTCCCCTCCCCTCCCCTCCCCTCCCCTCCCCTCCCCTCCCCTCCCTCCCTCCCTCCCTCCCTCCCTCCCTCCCTCCTCTCCTCACTTTCCTCCCTCCTTCTCCTCCCTCTCCACCCTCCTCCTTCTCTCTTACGAGATGGCCTCCACCATGGCCAGTCCCATCATGATGGAGCAGGCAGCGTGGTCTTCACGGTAATCAGGCAGTCCACAGATGCAGTAGTAACAGTCTCCCAGGATCTTGATCCTCAACTGGTGGTGTTTCTGCACACACACACAAACACACACACAGTACACACACACACACACACAGGGAAGGGAATGTATGTGTATGTGTGTGTGTGTGTGTGTATGTGTGTGTGTGTGTGTGTGTGTGTGTGTGTGTGTGTGTGTGTGTGTGTGTGTGTGTGTGTGTGTGTGTGTGTGTGTGTCTATGAGACTCACGGCAGCCAGCTTGTCGAAGCGAGCAAACAGCTCGTTGAGCAGCTTGACCAGCTCCTGGGCACTGCAGGAGGAGGACAGCTGAGTGAAGCCTACGATGTCTGCAAACAGGATGCTGAGGAGAACAGACATGTTAGCATGAGAAGAGACAGGTTAGCTAGCATGAGAAGAGACAGGTTAGCTAACATGAGAAGAGACAGGTTAGCTAACATGAGAGGAGACAGGTTAGCTAACATGAGAGGAGACAGGTTAGCTAGCATAAGAGGAGACAGGTTAGCTAGCATGAGAAGAGACAGGTTAGCTAGCATGAGAAGAGACAGGTTAGCTAGCATGAGAAGAGACAGGTTAGCTAGCATGAGAAGAGACAGGTTAGCTAGCATGAGAGGAGACAGGTTAGCATGAGAGGAGACAGGTTAGCTAGCATGCTGAGGAGACAGGTTAGCTAGCATGAGAAGAGACAGGTTAGCATGAGAGGAGACAGATTAGCTAGCATGAGAGGAGACAGGTTAGCTAACATGAGAGAAGACAAGTTAGCTAACATGCTGAGGAGACAGGTTAGCTAGCATGAGAAGAGACAGGTTAGCATGAGAAGAGACAGGTTAGCTAGCATGAGAGGAGACAGGTTAGCTAGCATGAGAAGAGACATGTTAGCATGAGAAGAGACAGGTTAGCTAGCATGAGAGGAGACAGGTTAGCTAGCATGAGAGGAGACAGGTTAGCTAGCATGAGAAGAGACAGGTTAGCTAGCATGAGAGGAGACAGTTTAGCTAGCATGAGAGGAGACAGGTTAGCTAGCATGCTGAGGAGAGGAGACACATTAGCTAGCATGCTGAGGAGAGGAGACACATTAGCTAGCATGCTGAGGAGAGGAGACAGGTTAGCTAGCATGCTGAGGAGAGGAGACAGGTTAGCTAGCATGCTGAGGAGAGGAGACACGTTAGCTAGCATGCTGAGGAGAGGAGACACATTAGCTAGCATGCTGAGGAGAGGAGACAGGTTAGCTAGCATGCTGAGGAGAGGAGACAGGTTAGCTAGCATGCTGAGGAGAGGAGACCCCCCATGCTGCCCCCCACTACCTGACGTTCTGGTGGCGGTACATGTACATGGTGTTGAACTGCTGCATCTCCTTCTGACTAGGCTCCTTCTTCATGTCCTGCAGCATCTCATCTGCAATGTGTTTGGGCAAGATGGACAAGAGCAAGCGTTCCTGGGGAGGGGGAGAAGGAATGAGGAGGAAAGGGGGGAGGAGGGGTGAAGAGGAGGGGGAGGAGGGAGGGGAGGAGGAGGGAAAAAGAGGTGGAGGAAAAGGAAGAGGGAGGGGGGAAAGGAGGAGAAAGAGGGAGGTGGGTGGAGGGGTGAGGATAAGGGGGGAGGGGGCAAGAAGGGAGGAAAATGACACACGTTAACGGACAGAATCAAACCTTCCTCAAACTGCCTCCACCCAGGCCCCGATACAGAGCCTGGATACAGAGCCTGGATACAGAGCCTCGAAACAGAGCCTCCACCCAGGCCTGGATACAGAGCCTGGATACAGAACCTGCATACAGAGCCTGGATACAGAGCCTCCACCCAGGCCTCGATACAGAGCCTGGATACAGAGCCTGGATACAGAGCCTCGATACAGAGCCTCGATACAGAGCCTCCACCCAGGCCTGGATACAGAGCCTGGATACAGAGCCTGGATACAGAGCCTGGATACAGAGCCTGGATACAGAGCCTCGATACAGAGCCTCCACCCAGGCCTGGATACAGAGCCTGGATACACAGCCTCCACCCAGGCCTCGATACAGAGCCTGGATACAGAGCCTGGATACAGAGCCTGGATACAGAGCCTCGATACAGAGCCTCGATACAGAGACCGGATCTAAGTGATCAAATCTCAGCAATAGAAACTTGAACGTGTCAATCAAACTAATTCTTAAACACACCCACACAATACAGGCACACACATCACATACAGACACACAATACAGACACACACATCACATACAGACACACAATACAGACACACACATCACATACAGACACACACTACAGACACACACTACAGACACACACTATATACACACACCACACACACACTGCGACGCATGCTGATGAAGACACGACTGTATCACCCTCACACACTCCCAGTGAGAAGACAACAGTGAGGGGGGGGGGAGATAGATAGATAGATAGATAGATAGATAGATAGATAGATAGATAGATAGATAGAGGCTGGATGAGCGAGTCAGCACTGATTACAGCTGACATTGTCTCAGGAGACTGATCACCATGGTAACCTATAGCAACTGGAGGCTTCTTGATTGGCTGGATGCCCTCTTCTCCCAGAAGCCTCTGCTTCTCCATTAGTATTCTGGGACTTCCTCCCCTCTTGGTCTTTTCAGTCTCTCTACCTCGCTCTACCTCTGTACCTCTTCCTACCTCTCTCTCTCTCCATCTTTACCTCTGTCTGTCCCTCTGTACCTCTGTCTGTCCCTCTGTACCTCTCTCTGTCCCTCTGTACCGCTCTCTCCCTCTGTACCTCTCTCTGTCCCTCTGTACCTCTCTCTCCCTCTGTACCTCTCTCTGTCCCTCTGTACCTCTCTCTCCCTCTGTACCTCTCTCTGTCCCTCTGTACCTCTCTCTGTCCCTCTGTACCTCTCTCTCCCTCTGTACCTCTCTCTCCCTCTGTACCTCTCTCCCTCTCTGTACCTCTCTCTCTCTCCCTCTCTTTCTCTTTCTACCTCTCTGTCTACATTTACATTTATCAGACGCTTTTACCCAAAAGGAAATCCAAGAGAGAGCTTTACAAAAGAGCATCGGTCACTGATCATAGCAACATGACGTCCACCCTTGCCTTCCCTCCAACCACCTTTGGCCTCCCTCCCTCCCTGCCCCCGTGTCTCACCTGTTGCTGGCTCTGCTCCTCCAGGTTAAGCTTCACCTCCAGAGACTGGCGTGCTTCCAGGAAGGCTTTGCGGTGCTTGCGGTCAGCCATGTAGTAAGACATGACTCCCACAGTGATGGAGCACATGTAGATCACCATGTTAGCCAGGAGCTGTTCAGAACACATACACACATATGTACACACATACACATATATATATATATATATATATATAAAATTATAAACATAAACACACACGTACACACAAACTCACGCCACCCCCCACCCCACCCCCCACCCACCCGCACGCACGCACGTCATTGGGGGGCTGAAGTAGTGTTCTGTGGTCTGTCCTTTCCTGATTGTCCCAATCAAAAGTAAGATACAGTCTCCTGATCTGACAGCTCCAGTCTCCTGATCTAACAGCTCCAGTCTCCTGATCTGGCAGCTCCAGTCTCCTGATCTGGCAGCTCCAGTCTCCTCATCTGGCAGCTACAGTCTCCTGATCTGACAGCTCCAGTCTCCTGATCTGACAGCTCCAGTCTCCTGATCTGACAGCTCCAGTCTCCTGATCTGGCAGCTCCAGTCTCCTGATCTGACAGCTCCAGTCTCCTGATCTGGCAGCAACAGTCTCCTGATCTAACAGCTCCAGTCTCCTGATCTGGCAGCTCCAGTCTCCTGATCTGGCAGCTCCAGTCTCCTGATCTGGCAGCTCCAGTCTCCTGATCTGACAGCTCCAGTCTCCTGATCTGGCAGCAACAGTCTCCTGATCTAACAGCTCCAGTCTCCTCATCTGGCAGCTCCAGTCTCCTGATCTGGCAGCTCCAGTCTCCTGATCTGGCAGCTCCAGTCTCCTGATCTGGCAGCTCCAGTCTCCTGATCTGGCAGCTCCAGTCTCCTGATTTGGCAGCTCCAGTCTCCTGATCTGGCAGCTCCAGTCTCCTGATCTGGCAGCTCCAGTCTCCTGATCTGGCAGCTCCAGTCTCCTGATCTGGCAGCTCCAGTCTCCTGATCTGGCAGCAACAGTCTCCTGATCTAACAGCTCCAGTCTCCTGATCTGGCAGCTCCAGTCTCCTGATCTGGCAGCTCCAGTCTCCTGATCTAACAGCTCCAGTCTCCTGATCTGGCAGCTCCAGTCTCCTGATCTGGCAGCTCCAGTCTCCTGATCTGGCAGCTCCAGTCTCCTGATCTGGCAGCAACAGTCTCCTGATCTAACAGCTCCAGTCTCCTGATCTGGCAGCTCCAGTCTCCTGATCTGGCAGCTCCAGTCTCCTGATCTAACAGCTCCAGTCTCCTGATCTGGCAGCTCCAGTCTCCTGATCTGGCAGCTCCAGTCTCCTGATCTGACAGCTCCAGTCTCCTGATCTAACAGCTCCAGTCTCCTGATCTAACAGCTCCAGTCTCCTGATCTGGCAGCTCCAGTCTCCTGATCTGGCAGCTCCAGTCTCCTGATCTGGCAGCTACAGTCCCCTAATCTGGCAGCTCCAGTCTCCTGATCTGACAGCTCCAGTCTCCTGATCTGGCAGCTCCAGTCTCCTGATCTGGCAGCTACAGTCCCCTAATCTGGCAGCTCCAGTCTCCTGATCTGACAGCTCCAGTCTCCTGATCTGACAGCTCCAGTCTCCTGATCTGGCAGCTCCAGTCTCCTGATCTGGCAGCTAGAGTCCCCTGATCTGGCAGCTACAGTCTCCTGATCTAACAGCTCCAGTCTCCTGATCTGGCAGCTCCAGTCTCCTGATCTGGCAGCTCCAGTCTCCTGATCTGGCAGCTACAGTCTCCTGATCTAACAGCTCCAGTCTCCTGATCTGGCAGCTAGAGTCCCCTGATCTAACAGCTCCAGTCTCCTGATCTGTCAGCTCCAGTCTCCTGATCTGGCAGCTCCAGTCTCCTGATCTGGCAGCTACAGTCCCCTAATCTGGCAGCTCCAGTCCCCTAATCTGGCAGCTCCAGTCTCCTGATCTGTCAGCTCCAGTCTCCTGATCTGGCAGCTAACTAACCCTAACACGCTGCCCCACCTCCCCACCTGTCTCCTCTCCCCTTCCTCCCCCCTCATACCGCTCCCCCTCCTCCCCTCCCCCCCTCTCACCTGTCTCCCCAGCGCCCCTCCCTGGATGTGATCCTGTTGCTGCTGTGCGATGGTGACCCCTAGCACCAGGGTGTGAATGCTGCAGGTCACAGCTGTGATCAGCATGATGGGCGTGAGTCTGAGTGGCAGCGTGAGAAAGCAGGTGAAGCAGAAGAATGCTTGCCAGCCCACTGTGTCGCTGGCCTGGTGGCAGCGCCCGTAGTTCAGGCCCAGGTAGCAGAACACCTGCGCAGAAATCAGCACCCACAGGGCGTAGGGCACCACCCTGCGAGTGACCCGGCCAGGGAGCAGGCTGAAGCGACACAGAATGTAGAGCAGGATGTCGGACGCCAGACCCACCGACGCCACCACCACCGATGCCATCTTGTCGCTGGTGTAAACCACAGCGCACATCACGATGATGTAGCAGTCGAAGAGTGCAGCGAACACCACCAACACCAGCAGAGTCTCATGTCGCTGACGTCTGAAGTATGTCTGGTACAGGTTCTCCAGAGACTCAGGGGCAAAGGTGAGGCGCATAAAGCGAGGAAGACAGAGGCAGCAGCCAGAGCTACGGACTGTCACCTGGTGTGTCCGGCCCACCGCCTGGCCAGGGTCAGAGGGCAGAGTCACAGAACAGTCAGCAGAGTACTCTGCTGAGTACTCCGGCTCTGAGAAGGGCCGGTTACGAGGCATGCTGAACACTAGTCACTAAAGGAAACAACAACCGCGTTTAGGATCTTATAATGGAAGAGCCAAATCACCTTTTACAGCCTGTTTTGGAACATTATTCTGTTGTATTGATTAGTCAGAGGCTCTCCCTAACCTCCCCCTAACCTCCCCCTAACCTTCCCCTAACCTCTCCCACACAGTAACCTTGCCGACAGCTAGGCCTTGTTGACCAGTCAATCCTACATGCTTGTTTTTTCATATGCCAAAAATGTGACTGGTACTTGTGGTTCTAGGCTGTGCTAACTGATGATGAGTCTGGAGGAACAGAACACACACAAGCTTTCACAGTCTTCACGGTGTCCAACACTCAGGGTACAAATGTCAGCTGATGCTGTTCTTTCAGATAAACCAGTCGATGTATAAGGGCTTTAATGCCAACATAGTCCAGGAACTGAGATCATGTGCCACAAGAATGTTTTCTTTAATGTTTCCTGTAAAAAAAAAATCTGGGTTGTTGGTCCACTGGAGTTGGCCTTCAAATCTTTCACGTGGGGTTTCCAAGAGGAAAAGTCACTTAAGAAAAATCCGGAGTAGCTGGAAGGCAGAGGGAACAGAGCAGTGGGACCTGCCGCTTCCATCCAACCTTAAAAACTAGTACAGAAAGGAAAAAAAACAACCCAAATGCTGCCAGGTAGCCTAACATGTGCTTTGACTGTCCACAGGAAAGGATGTCGTTCATGTTTGAGAAGCCTGTGTTTTCAGTGGATCTTCTCCCTGGAGATGTGGAGTGAAGGGCTACTCATTTCAGAGAGCAGGTCCAGGAAACACACTACATGTTGCTCTGAACACTCTACTGAACAAGAACATTGATCTCTAATATAAAAACACTTCCAGAGGAAACCATCCCTGAACACTGGCCTGGTCAGTGGGAGTGTAAAGACAATCTTAACAGCTTGACACAACCATAAGAAGAAGCCATTTAAACACAGGCCTCGGTGTAAAATCGGTTTAGCTCAGTTTCATTTTAAGATTAATATGAAGACTTAGTATCCATCAAACCAGATCGACCGGAGAAAAAGGCTCCATTTCAAACATGTTGTTGATTTCACACGACTAACATAAATAGCCAAAGAAACGTGGTCTTTCAGTCTGTCATCTTCCGATGACTAAATGTTTAGTATCTGTAAGCCTATAAAGATACGGACAGTGATTCTAGATCCAGATGCTCTGAAAATCCGCCGCATATTGTTGCATCCGCTTACCGAGCCAGAAAACCCTTTAGGTCCGTGTAGATGCTGGTCTTGTACATGCTAGTCTTATAGATGCTGGTCTTGTAGATGCTGGTCTTGTAGATGCTGGTCGTCTCTTTGGTGATTAATGTCTCTGTCGATCGTGAATTCAGCATCTTAGTATCAAATTAAACGCTGTTCAAGCCTCGCCGACATATTTAGTGGCTGAATCCTGCCTTGATCTTCAACAGTGTTCCGTAGAAAACACGGAACAGCGCTGCTCTCTTGCTGGATACAATGACACTGTCTCCCCCATGGAGCCCGCCCCCAACCTGAACACCGGACACACTGTCTCCCCCATGGAGCCCGCCCCCAACCTGTCTCCCCATGGAGCCCCCGCCCCCAACCTGAACACCGGACACACTGTCTCCCCCATGGAGCCCGCCCCCAACCTGAACACACTGTCTCCCCCATGGAGCCTGCCCCCAACCTGAACACCGGACACACTGTCTCCCCCATGGAGCCCCCGCCGCCAACCTGAACACTGTCTCCCCCATGGAGCCCCCGCCCCCAACCTGTCTCCCCCATGGAGCCCCCGCCCCCAACCTGAACACACTGTCTCCCCCATGGAGCCTGCCCCCAACCTGAACACTGTCTCCCCCATGGAGCCCGCCCCCAACCTGAACACACTGTCTCCCCCATGGAGCCTGCCCCCAACCTGAACACTGTCTCCCCCATGGAGCCCGCCCCCAACCTGAACAACGGACGCATTTTAAATCTTTACTCCGCAAAATGTTGGCGTATGAATGACTTTTCGTAAGTTGTATCAAATTGTGTGAAAGTATTATTACAAATATTTTGTCTTGTTCAATGATTGATCCGAATTGCCATGGGCAAGGGCAGCTGGTATCTGACTCTATCTGGCTCACAAAATGAGAGGGACAGAGGGAGCGAGAGAGACAGACAGAGAGACAGACAGACAGAAACAGTGAGAAACATAGAGAGAGGGAGAGAGATAGAAACAGAGACAGAGAAACAGAGAGAGACAGAGAGAAAAAAACCGAGATACAGAGAGAGTCAGAGAGAGAAACAGAGAGAAAGAGAGAGAGAAAGTGTGTGAGAGAGAGAGAGAGAGAGAGAGAGAGAGAGAGAGAGCATGTTGTTGTCCAGGTCAGTGTGGCAGCAGTATTGTAATCACTAGTGGACTAGACCTCTCTGACACAAACTGCTGTCATTGCTGCTGTCATGAGGTCTTATTGATCCTTCCACTGACATCCTATATCGATTTTCTGATCAATATCCAGACGGCAGGAAATAATTTATCAACACCTAGTACGGTTGTGTGGCCTCCATCAACCAATTCCAGTCCTTTGTCTCCCCTCCCTAGCAATCACATGCATCCATCCTTTGAGGCTAATGTGCTCACATCGTTTCCCCATTTTCATACACACAAACGCCACACCCTCACACACACACCCACACCACATGCTCACACTCACACACTCACTACACGCTCACACTCACCACATGCTCACACACACACTCACCACACGCTCACACTCACCACACACTCATAAACACACACTCAACTCACACACAGTTTGTCCTTTTCTTTTGATGTGTAATTCTGCCATGAAGTCCTTCAATCCAAAGGCCATGGCAGTTTTCATGTCACCATAGCCACGGTGATCCAGGCTCATGTGGCCGTAGCCACGGTGATCCAGATGATTTGCGTCCCAGAGTCACACAGAGAGACCAGACAACATGTTCATTATTACATTAGTCCAGTGGACAGAGAGACAACATGCTCATTATTACATTAGTCCAGTGGACAGAGAGACAACATGCTCATTATTACATTAGTCCAGTGGACAGAGAGACAACATGCTCATTATTACATTAGTCCAGTGGACAGAGAGACAACATGCTCATTATTACATTAGTCCAGTGAACAGAGAGACAACATGCTCATTATTACATTAGTCCAGTGGACAGAGAGACAACATGTTCATTATTACATTAGTCCAGTGGACAGAGAGACAACATGTTCATTATTACATTAGTCCAGTGGACAGAGAGACAACATGTTCATTATTACATTAGTCCAGTGGACAGAGAGCACCTGCCCAAATGGTGCGCTGACAATAACCTCCCTGGGGATCCATAATATATTTGCACCTTCAATATAGAACAATTGTATATTTTTGTCCTGATTGTATACTGAACTGTATTTATTTTCCTTGTATTTATACGTGTGTAATGACTATAAAGTGGAACATAGTCTAATCTAAAATAAGCCGTGACGGGGAGACGTAATGACGTTGCTCTGACGCGTGTGCAGCTGACGTGTACCCTGAAGAAGGAAGTGGTGCCAGAGAGCTTCTTCACCTCTTATAGTTGTGTTAGTTAGTGTTACTACTCTTTTACTGTGTTACTGTGTTACTCTGTAACTGTGTTAGATTCAGAATACTTACAGACATCAACACTTCATCAAACTACAAGAAGAAAATAAGAAGCGATTCCTACAGGTAACTCATGGTTACCAAGCTGCTACCTTACAGGCGGACAGTGCTGTTAGCCTAGCTAGCTGCTAATTTAGAGGCTGTAACTTGGCTAGAGGCTGTAACTTAGCTAGAGGCTGTAACTTAGCTAGCTGCTAACTTAGAGGCTGTAACTTAGCTAGAGGCTGTAACTTAGCTAGCTGCTAATTTAGAGGCTGTAACTTAGCTAGAGGCTGTAACTTAGCTAGAGGCTGTAACTTAGCTAGCTGCTAACTTAGAGGCTGTAACTTAGCTAGAGGCTATAACTTATCTAGCTGCTAACTTAGCTAAGGGCTGTAACTTAGCTAGAGGCTGTAACTTAGCTAGAGGCTGTAACTTAGCTAGCTGCTAACTTAGAGGCTGTAACTTAGCTAGAGGCTGTAACTTAGCTAGAGGCTGTAACTTAGCTAGCTGCTAACTTAGAGGCTGTAACTTAGCTGGAGGCTGTAACTTAGCTAGCTGCTTTAACTTAGCTAGCGGGGAACCGACAGGACAGTGGATCTCATGTTTATGCACTTATCTTTGAGCTTGTATACAGGTTGTGCTTCATGAGAATACTTCAAGCTTCTGTAAACCCCATTTTTTCAATACAAAACAATTGCAGGATCACCTTGTTATTCAGCTAATATAGTTAGCCAGCCATAATTAACAACTGAGCTCTTTTATACCTAGTTTACTCACTGTTAATAATGGACATGTCAGCCTGCAGGTTGTATCTGCACTGACGTCTAATGACAACTTTCTACTCATAGTTATGAATCATGACAACCTTCTACTCATGAATTTATAGTCCTTCCCTTGTCACTTATTGGTTCTCATGATGTATGATTCACAATCTAAAAAACCCACTGTGTTCGGGGTCTATCACGTTGCTATGCTCAATGACTGATGCTCTTTGTAAAAGCTCTCTTGTAAGTCGCATTGGATAAAAGCGTCTGCTAAATGAATACATGTAAATGTAAATGTACTCATAGTTATGAATCATGACAACCTTCTTCTCATAGTTATGAATCATGACAACCTTCTACTCATAGTTATGAATCATGACAATCTTCTTCTCATAGTTATGAATCATGACAACCTTCTTCTCATAGTTATCAATCATGACAATCTTCTTCTCATAGTTATGAATCATGACAACCTTCTACTCATAGTTATCAATCATGACAACCTTCTTCTCATAGTTATGAATCATGACAACCTTCTACTCATAGTTATGAATCATGACAACCTTCTACTCATAGTTATTAATCATGACAACCTTCTTCTCATAGTTATGAATCATGACAATCTTCTTCTCATAGTTATGAATCATGACAACCTTCTTCTCATAGTTATGAATCATGACAACCTTCTACTCATAGTTATCAATCATGACAATCTTCTTCTCATAGTTATGAATCATGACAACCTTCTTCTCATAGTTATCAATCATGACAATCTTCTACTCATAGTTATGAATCATGACAACCTTCTTCTCATAGTTATGAATCATGACAACCTTCTACTCATAGTTATGAATCATGACAACCTTCTTCTCATAGTTATCAATCATGACAATCTTCTTCTCATAGTTATGAATCATGACAATCTTCTTCTCATAGTTATGAATCATGACAACCTTCTTCTCATAGTTATGAATCATGACAACCTTCTACTCATAGTTATGAATCATGACAACCTTCTACTCATAGTTATGAATCATGACCTTTTCTGGGTGTTCATGTTATTCTTGGAAGTTTATCTGTGTTTTGTCTGTCCTGTTACTACAGTGTCATTACAATTGGAGAGAAATGGGTCGACGGAAGGTACCAGACTTGTACCGAGCCCCCTTCCCCCTGTACACTGTCAAAGTAGACCCCAAAACTGGGCTGGTCATCACGGCGGGCGGTGGAGGTGCCTCGAAGACGGGGATTAAGAACGCTCTGGTAATAAAGAGCCCTTATCTGAGGACTCTGAACTGAGGGCTCTGATCTCAGAGATCATTTAGTGGAGTGTTTATCACAACAAGATATGTTAAATGAACTCATTCTTTATGCTCTAATTGTTTCTTCTCCTATAAAGGGATGAGATTCACCCAGTTGTTGTTGTTGTTGTAGCACTTCCTTGGTTTAGGGCTGACGGAGGGCCAGTTCACTGGTACGCTGATCCACACCCACGACACAGAGACTCGTGCCACCATGAACATGGCTGTGGGAGGAGACGTCATCGCTGCAGGGCAGGATGGTAACTGCTGCCTCATGCGGTTCAGACGAAAGGAAGAGGAGGAGGGACTCAAGGCTGCAGACACAGAGGGTAAAGAGGGGCATTAGCCCTGCAGGAGGCTTCTAACAGCAGCTCAGCAGGGGCTCTGGAAGAAGGGCTGAATGTTGCCCTGAATGCTGTTTCTGTTGTTCCCCATGTGTCCATCAGGGGGCAGCAGCAAGCAGGGTGGCGCCAGGAAGAGAGCAGGGCGGGGGGCCCGAGAGGGGGCCTCGGGTGCCACAGGGGGGGACACCAAGGAGGCCACACCCCTGATTTGCGTGGAGCGGGTGGGGGAGGTGCAGTCTGATCTAAACCCCCATGACCCACTTCAGAAGGTGGTCAGGTTCAGCCCAGACCTTAGCCTGCTGCTGGCCGGAGGAACAGACGGCCACATACGAGTGTGGGAGGTCAGCTGGAGGGGAGGGGGGGGGGGAGGTGGGGGGGGACAGGTACAAGACCACAGAGTGCCTCTGACTGACTTGTGTCTTTGGTTAATCTGACTGTGACTCCTGCAGTATCCATCCCTCAAGGAGAAGTATGCCTTCAAAGCCCACGAGGGGGAGGTAGAAGACTTGGACATTAGTGAAGACAACAAGGTAGAACATTAGACAGCCTGGTAACATTGCAGAAGGCTCTTATTAAAACTGACATTGGGACCAGTGGGATATTATTGTGTGTGTTTTCCAGCACCTGGTGACGGTGGGCAGAGACCTGGCCTGCAGCTTGTGGTGTGGCACACAGCTGAACATGAGCCTGAACTGGAACAGAGCTCTTCCCCAGGTGGCAGAGAGGACCTACAGATACCAGGCCTGCAGGTACACTGTTACAGACCTACAGATACACTGTTACAGACCTACAGATACCAGGCCTGCAGGTACACTGTTACAGACCTACAGATGCACTGTTACAGACCTACAGATACCAGGCCTGCAGGTACACTGTTACAGACCTACAGATGCACTGTTACAGACCTACAGATACACTGTTACAGACCTACAGATACCAGGCCTGCAGGTACACTGTTAAAGACCTACAGATGCACTGTTACAGACCTACAGATACACTGTTACAGACCTACAGATACACTGTTACAGACCTACAGATACACTGTTACAGACCTACAGATACACTGTTACAGACCTACAGGTACACTGTTACAGACCTATAGATACCAGGCCTGCAGGTACACTGTTACAGACCTACAGATACCAGGCCTGCAGATACACTGTTACAGACCTACAGGTACACTGTTACAGACCTATAGATACCAGGCCTGCAGGTACACTGTTACAGACCTACAGATACACTGTTACAGACCTACAGATACCAGGCCTGCAGGTACACTGTTACAGACCTACAGATGCACTGTTACATACCTACAGATACACTGTTACAGACCTACAGATACCAGGCCTGCAGATACACTGTTACAGACCTACAGATGCACTGTTACAGACCTACAGATACACTGTTACAGACCTACAGATACACTGTTACAGACCTACAGATACACTGTTACAGACCTACAGGTACACTGTTACAGACCTACAGATACCAGGCCTGCAGATACACTGTTACAGACCTACAGATACACTGTTACAGACCTACAGATACACTGTTACAGACCTACAGGTACACTGTTACAGACCTACAGATACCAGGCCTGCAGATACACTGTTACAGGCCTACAGATACACTGTTACAGACCTACAGATACACTGTTACAGACCTACAGATACACTGTTACAGACCTACAGGTACACTGTTACAGACCTATAGATACCAGGCCTGCAGGTACACTGTTACAGACCTACAGATACACTGTTACAGACCTACAGATACCAGGCCTGCAGATACACTGTTACAGACCTACAGATACACTGTTACAGACCTACAGACACCAGGCCTGCAGATACACTGTTACAGACCTACAGATACACTGTTACAGACCTGCAGATACACTGTTACAGACCTACAGATACACTGTTACAGACCTACAGATACCAGGCCTGCAGATACACTGTTACAGACCTACAGATACACTGTTACAGACCTACAGATACACTGTTACAGACCTACAGATACCAGGCCTGCAGATACACTGTTACAGACCTACAGATACACTGTTACAGACCTACAGGTACCAGGCCTGCAGATACACTGTTACAGACCTACAGATACCAGACCTACAGATACACTGTTACAGACCTACAGATACCAGGCCTGCAGATACACTGTTACAGACCTACAGATACACTGTTACAGACCTACAGATACCAGGCCTGCAGATACACTGTTACAGACCTACAGATACACTGTTACAGACCTGCAGATACACTGTTACAGACCTACAGATACACTGTTACAGCCCCGGTGTGATGGTGGTGTTGTGATGGTGGTGTGATGGTGTTGTGATGGTGGTGTGATGATGGTGTTGTGATGATGGTGTGATGGTGTTGTGATGGTGTTGTGATGATGTTGTGATGGTGTTGTGATGATGGTGTTGTGATGGTGTTGTGATGGTGTTGTGATGGTGTTGTGATGGTGGTGTGATGGTGTTGTGATGGTGTGATGATAGTGTTGTGATGGTGTTGTGATGATGGTGTTGTGATGGTGGTGTTGTGATGGTGTTGTGATGGTGTGATGATGGTGTTGTGATGGTGTTGTGATGGTGTTGTGATGATGGTGTTGTGATGGTGTTGTGATGATGGTGTTGTGATGGTGTTGTGATGGTGTTGTGATGGTGTTGTGATGGTGTTGTGATGGTGTTGTGATGGTGTTGTGATGATGGTGTTGTGATGGTGTTGTGATGATAGTGTTGTGATGTTGTGATGGTGTGATTATGGTGTTGTGATGCAGGTTTGGTGGAGTGACAGACCAGGAGAATGCCAGGAGACTGTACACCGTCCAGATCCCTCACAAGCGGGACAGAAAGCCTCCACCGTGCTACCTCACAAAGTGGGATGCATCTAACTTCCTGCCCATGCTAGTAGCCCCCTGCGGCACCGAGGTCATATCCTGTCTGGCTGTCAGGTGAGGAGGGGGGGACCAAGGTCATATCCTGTCTGGTTGTCAGTTGATGAGGGGGGGACCAAGGTCATATCCTGTCTGGTTGTCAGGTGAGGGGGAGACACCAAGGTCATATCCTGTCTGGTTGTCAGTTGATGAGGGGGGGACCAAGGTCATATCCTGTCTGGTTGTCAGGTGAGGGGGAGACACCAAGGTCATATCCTGTCTGGTTGTCAGGTGAGGGGGGGGATCAAGGTCATATGTGGCTGTCTACATTGTTGTTGTGCCTGTGTTTCCTTCTCAGTGACTGTGGAACCTACTTGGGCCTGGGGTCTGTGACAGGATCTGTGGCTGTCTACATTGCCTTCTCACTCAAGGTGCGCACACACACACACACACACACACACACAACACTAAACCCACGCCACATCACAGGATATGTTATATTGGTGAGATTTTGGGGACAACATAAACTTCACATCCGAATAGCAACCAATAATGAAAGGTTAGATGAAGTGTGTCAAACTCCAGTCCTCAGGGCTGCTGTCCTCAATGTTTTTGATGTTTCCCTGCTCCAGCACACCTGATTCTAATGAATGGGTCGTTATCAAGCTCTGTGGAGGTGTGCTGGAGCAGAGAAACAGCTGAAGAGATCTGGTGTCTGGTGAACATCAGGTGTTTGTGTGTTTGTTTGAGCAGAAGCTGTACTACGTCAAAGAGTCTCACAGCATTGTGGTGACAGATGTGTGCTTCCTGCCTGACTCTGCTCAAGGCCGGCTGATGCGAGGCCACCTTGAAGCCGCCATGTTGAGTGTGGCAGTGGACAGTCGCTGTCAGATGCACACTATCCGTAGCAGACGTGAGTTCTGGTGCCATCTGGTACATCTACTACTGACAACCAGCTCTGCTGGTCCACTGCACTTCATGGATTTGTATCCTCTGATTATCCCCTGGTTACCCCCTGGATATCCCCTGGTTACCCCCTGGTTCTTGTCTCTCCCAGGTTCCCTTCCACTGTGGCTGCTGCTGGTCCTGGGTGGCTTCCTGGTACTGGGAGCAGTCCTGCTGCAGCTGCTCTTCACAGGATCCCTGTAGCTGCTGACCAGGTCCTGGAGGAGCTGACCAGGACCTGGAGTAGCTGACCAGGATCTGGAGGAGCTGATCAGGATCTGGAGGAGATGATCAGGACCTGAAGGAGCTGATCAGGACTTGGAGGAGCTGACCAGGACCTAGAGGAGCTGATCAGGACCTGGAGGAGCTGACCAGGATCTGGAGGAGCTGACCAGGATCTGGAGGAGCTGACCAGAACCTGGAGGAGCTGACCAGGACCTAGAGGAACTGATCAGGACTTAGAGGAGCTGATCAGGACCTGGAGGAGCTGACCAGGACCTAGAAGAACTTACCAGGACCTAGAGGAGCTGACCAGGACCTGCAGGAGCTGACCAGGACCTAGAGGAGCTGACCAGGGCCTAGAAGAACTGACTAGGACCTAGAGGAACTTACCAGGACCTAGAGGAGCTGACCACGACCTGGAAGAGCTGACCAGGACCTAGAAGAACTTACCAGGACCTAGAGAAGCTGACCAGGACCTAGAAGAACTGACCAGGACCTAGAGGAGATGACCAGGACCTAGAGGAGATGACCAGGACCTGCAGACGTTAGGCTTTGTTCCTGGAGCCTGCCTCACGTATTAATGATTTGATTTAATTTCTGAAATTGGTTAGATTGATACCTGGTTCCCGTGACAACCGTGGTTACCCCACCTGACACACTTGGCTAGACCTGCATCCGTATTCGTATCTAGGTCTGCATTAAGGTGAGAGTTAAGGGCATGTGTGGTTAGGTTAGGAGGAGGTTCTGTCTCATCAACAGAAATGTAAGATGACCACGGTGCTTTTTATTCGAATATTTAAGGAGTTGTGTAAAATATATAAATCTACTTTAAAATTAAGTGTGTGTGGTTGTGTGTTCTCGTCTTCACTACAGAGCTGAGCCCTGCTGCTCTGATCAGCCACTAGGGAGCAGGGTAGAGTAATTTACTGAATAATGTATGTCCACAATGTTGGCCACAGTATTCAAATATATGCATTGACTCGCCAGCAATTGTCTCCCACGCTAAAACCGTATTCACACTTTGCTCTGAGAGTGCACCTTCTCTGAGTTGATTTAAATCATTTCAATCAGCTGTTCATGAACTGAAAGATAAGTCAGAATAAACTCAGGTCCACACTCACGGTGCCTTCTTGAACACAGCAGCAACAGGCTTCACTCAGACATGCACACGAGATGTTTATAGAAAATGTATCACTCAGTAAAAGTGCAAATAACACTGGTGGATTTAATCTTCATGATAATGATGACATTGAGTGAACTCCACCAACAGGTGGCGCCATGCACACATACACCACCACCATGTGGGTGTTTATTGCAGTGTGGATGGAAGTCCCCATTTTGTTGATTTAACCTACATACAGGCTATTTCAGACAACCTTTCCACAGACACATGCCTTGGGATATGGTGTGGTGGAGGGGTGTTGTAGGTCTCCTCAATCACGTCCTAAAGATCAGTGTCAGTTTTGCCCCCCCTCCCCTTAAGACAGTGGAGATGGTTGTGGACTTCAGAAAGGAACCAGCCCCACTCCCCCCCATCACCCCCCCCCCCCCCCCCCCCCCATCACCCTGTGCGGCTCTCAGGTCAACACTGTGGAGTCCTTCCACTTCCTGGGCACCAACCTCTCCCAGGACCTCAGCTCACTCATTAAGAAAGCCCAGCAGAGGATGTCCTTCCTGCAGCAGCTGAAGAAATTCAACCTGCTTGCAATTCTACACTGCAATCATCGAGTCCATCCTCACCTCCTCCATCACCGTCTGGTGTGCTGCTACCACTGTCAAGGACAAGAGCAGACTGCAGCGTATCATCACTGCTGCAGAGAAGGTGATAGGCTGCAACCTGCCATCCCTCGAGGACCTGCACACCTCGAGGTCCTTGAGGCGAGTGAGGAAGATTATGGCCGCTTTAGCACATGACACCTGTAAACTTACCATTGTGATTTTCTACTACTGTGTATATACCCCCCCATCCACCTTGTAGTATATATATCCATTCTTCTCTATACTCATACTTGCGTATGATATAGTGTATATAGTTATATATGTCCCCCAACCTGTACAGCTAGTGCCCACTTTTTATTTTGTCCTTATCTTGCTCTATCCTGCCGCAGTAAATTCCGTGTTTGTGTAACTTGCTTGGCAAAAAACGAATTCTGATTCTGAAAACAGCGATGCTGGTCTACCATGTGTTCATCTCAATCACAAGCTGTAAGTATGATTATGTCCTAATTTAATTGACACATTTATTTTACACACAAGTATATGTGGTGTGTAGATTTGAGTTGACCTGTATACATATGTGTATGTATGTAGCAACAAGTAACAATACTACTACCAGCGTAGTTGGTGGTTGAATGTAAAACACAACACACACTCCCTCTCCCTGTTGTGGGTCAGAGAGTGTGTTGTGGTCCCCCTCCACCCTCCTGTCATTTAACCTCTCAGTGACCCCAGTGGTGACCCCAGTGGTGACCCCAGTGATGACCCCTCTCAGTGACCCCTGTGGTAACCTCACCACAAGCAGTTATTTGGGGAGTAACACAGTAGTTCCATGAAGAAAACCCTGTCTACCATCCCACGCATTCACTTAGTCACTCACACACACTCTCTCACATACACACTCAAACACACTCTCACACACTCTCACACACCACATGCATCTAAAGTGCCTCGCTATGACGTCAACTTGTGGTTAGAGGAAAACCTTTGCAGGCTTCAGCAGTTAAAAGATGGAACCAAAACAGCCCCAATACAGCCTCAATACAGCCTCAATACAGCCTCAACACAGCACCAAAACAGCCCCAATACAGCCTCAATACAGCCTCAACACAGCCTCAACACAGCCTCAACACAACCCCAACAGCCCCAAAACAGCCCCAATACAGCCTCAATACAGCCCCAATACAGCCCCAATACAGCCTCAATACAGCCCCAATACAGCCTCAATACAGCCTCAATACAGCCCCAATACAGCCTCAATACAGCCCCAATACAGCCTCAATACAGCCTCAACACAGCACCAATGCAGCCCCAATACAGCCTCAACACAGCCTTAACACAGCCTCAACACAACCCCAACAGCCCCAATACAGCCTCAATACAGCCTCAATACAGCCCCAATACAGCCTCAATACAGGCTCAATACAGCCCCAATACAGCCTCAATACAGCCCCAATACAGCCTCAATACAGCCCCAATACAGCCCAAATACAGCCCCAATACAGCCTCAACACAGCCTCAACACAACCCCAACAGCCCTAAAACAGCCTCAACACAGCCCCAATACAGCCTCAACACAGCCTAAACATAGGATTAACACTGCCTCAACACAAGACCAACACAGGATTAACACTGCCTCAACACAAGACCAACACGCCTCAATGCAGCCCTAATAGAGCCGCAATGTATGTGTGACTTCTATCTGACTGTCTTCTGGTCCTCCAAGCACTCATCCACAGACTCCTGCACTAACCCCGCCTCCTGCACAGAGCCCGCCTCCTGCACAGAGCCCGCCCCCTGCATATGGACACACTCACATGGACACGCACTCACATGGACACACACACACACACATGGACACACACTCACATGGACACACACACACGGACACACATGTAGACACACACACATGGACACACACACACACATGGACACACACACATGGACACACACACACATGTGGAAACACATACATGGACACACACACCCACACGGACGAACACATACAATCACTCTATTTACATTTTTTGGAAATGGATAGGTTCAATGTCCATAATCTTCTTTGACATATGAAACACATTAAATGGCTTTTCAGTTATGTGAGATTAAATGGATGAAGCAGTTTCACCATATAAAGAATGTGTTACATAAGAGGTCAGGTTTTTACTATTGAGACTATAAATACAAATTAAATTCTCTGGTAAAACAATCATCCGCCTGGTAAACAAGAAGTCTGTGAAGAACAGATCATCTGAAATGTGTGTGTGTGCGTGTGGTGTGTTTTTTCAGAGCTGGATAGCATCACCGTGGTAACCTTAACCTACAAGGTGTATTACTGCAAGCATCAGTCACGCCTCACAGTGTGGAATGAAGTGGGACCTTGTGCTATTGCAAGGGTGGGTAATTCCGGTCCTCGAGGGCTGCTGTCCTGAAGGTTTGAGATGTTTCCCTGGTCTAGCACACCTGATTCTAATGAATGGGTTGTTATCAAGGTCTGTAGAAACCTGATAATGACCGGTCATTAGAATCAGGTGTGCTGGAGCAGGGTGACATCTCAAACCTTCAGGACAGCGGCCCTTGAGGACCAGAATTGCCCACCCCTGTGCTATTGGTTAGAAAAGGGAGGGAAACCTAAGGGAGGCGGAGCTACTGAACACCTCAGCTTGTTTGTTTGTTTGTTCTTAGATTTTCCTCAGCATTGAGGCGTTGACTTTCTGGAGATTTCGCTGCAACTTTATAAATATCAGAATCCCAGAACTCTCTGAAGGCTGAATCAGACCTGAATATTTTCTCTGTGTAATGATAACATCTCAGCACAGGACCAGATGAAAGGGCCTCGTTTTCCCGCTCCAGTACTGACCCTCACCCAGAGCTTCCTGAACAAACGGCAGTCACACAGACGGGGTGTGAGGAAACACATGAATGGACAAGCAGTTTCCTTAGAGGGGGACTGGAGGACTGGGGGACTGGGGGACTGGAGGACTGGGGGACTGGAGGACTGGGGGACTGGAGGACTGGAGGACTGGGGGACTGGGGGACTGGAGGACTGGAGGACTGGGGGACTGGGGGACTGGAGGACTGGAGGACTGGGGGACTGGAGGACTGGGGGACTGGAGGACTGGAGGACTGGGGGACTGGGGGACTGGAGGACTGGGGGGACTGGGGGACTGGGGGACTGGGGGGCTGGAGGACTGGAGGACTGGGGGACTGGAGGACTGGGGGGCTGGGGGACTGGAGGACTGGGGGGCTGGGGGACTGGAGGACTGGAGGACTGGGGGACTGGAGGACTGGGGGACTGGAGGACTGGAGGACTGGGGGACTGGGGGACTGGAGGACTGGGGGGCTGGGGGACTGGAGGACTGGGGGACTGGAGGACTGGGGGACTGGAGGACTGGGGGACTGGGGGGCTGGAGGACTGGAGGACTGGAGGACTGGGGGACTGGAGGACTGGGGGGCTGGGGGACTGGAGGACTGGGGGGCTGGGGGACTGGAGGACTGGGGGACTGGAGGACTGGGGGACTGGAGGACTGGGGGACTGGGGGACTGGGGGGCTGGAGGGCTGGAGGACTGGAGGACTGGGGGACTGGAGGACTGGAGGATTGGGGGGCTGGAGGACTGGGGGACTGGGGGGCTGGAGACTGGAGGACTGGGGGACTGGAGGACTGGAGGACTGGAGGACTGGAGACTGGAGACTGGAGGACTGGGGGACTGGAGGACTGGGGGACTGGGGGACTGGGGGACTGGAGGACTGGAGGACTGGAGGACTGGGGGGCTGGGGGGGGGCTGGAGGACTGGGGGGCTGGAGGACTGGAGGACTGGAGGACTGGGGGACTGGGGACTGGGGGGCTGGAGGACTGGGGGGCTGGAGGACTGGGGGGCTGGAGACTGGAGGACTGGGGGACTGGAGGACTGGGGGACTGGGGGACTGGAGGACTGGAGGACTGGGGGACTGGGGGACTGGGGGGACTGGGGGACTGGGGGACTGGGGGGCTGGAGACTGGAGGACTGGGTGACTGGAGGACTGGGGGGCTGGAGGACTGGAGGATTGGGGGGCTGGAGGACTGGAGGACTGGGGGACTGGGGGACTGGAGGACTGGGGGACTGGGGGACTGGAGGACTGGGGGGCTGGGGGGGGCTGGAGGACTGGGGGGCTGGGGGGGGGCTGGAGGACTGGGGGGCTGGGGGGGGCTGGAGGACTGGGGGGCTGGGGGGCTGGAGGACTGGAGGACTGGGGGACTGGAGGACTGGGGGGCTGGGGGGCTGGAGGACTGGAGGACTGGGGGGCTGGGGGGGGCTGGAGGACTGGGGGGCTGGAGGACTGGAGGGCTGGAGGACTGGGGGGCTGGAGACTGGAGGACTGGGGGACTGGAGGACTGGGGGACTGGGGGACTGGAGGACTGGAGGACTGGAGGACTGGGGGACTGGGGGACTGGAGGACTGGAGGACTGGAGGACTGGGGGGCTGGAGGACTGGGGGCTGGGGGGACTGGAGGACTGGGGGACTGGAGGACTGGGGGACTGGGGGACTGGAGGACTGGGGGACTGGGGGACTGGGGGACTGGAGGACTGGGGGGCTGGGGGGCTGGAGGACTGGAGGACTGGGGGACTGGAGGACTGGGGGGCTGGGGGGCTGGAGGACTGGAGGACTGGGGAGGCTTGGCAGCATAGGGTGGAGGTCAGGTCTGGGGATAGGGAGGGATGACTGGGGAGGAGGAGGAAAAGAGGAGGAGGGGTGAAGAGGAGGAGGGGTGAAGAGGCCTTCTACAGGCTCTGGGAAGACAGAGCTGGACTGTTTCAGGGCAGTAAGGAACTTATAATAATATATATGTTGGAAGAAGTCCCAGTGTTAAAGATGAAACTGACTCCAGCAGCAGGAAGAACACCAGACTGCTGTCTCTGTCTGAGGTAGACAACTCTGACAAGCCTCAATTCAATCATTGTAATAGACCAGAGTGGATATGAGAAAGATACAGTAAATTATATTTCCTCCACTGATACGGTTTCAAGGTTTCCCTTTCAAACGAATGTCATTTTCTGACAAAGAGAAAGAGAAAGCTGTGGTATTTTAAGACTTGATCACGCTTTTAAAAGATGAAATGTTTATGTGAATCCTCTTCGTAATAAGCAAGGGGTAGCGAGGGGCATGTTGGCATTGGAGAGCTCTGTGTGAATCCTGTGTTTGGACACTGAGCCTACTAAAATCTGAACCAACCCAGATTAGCACTGGAACCTTCTAGAACACTAAGAACATTTCTGTCACCCTGAATGTTACCATGGGTCCATGAACATGGCTGACACAGTGATTCAGTTAGCCATGGCATCCTCCCTCATCGTCCTCCCACCTCCTCCCTCCTCCCTCCTCCTCCCTCATCGTCCTCCCCCCTCCTCCCTCCTCCTCCCCCTCCTCCCTCATCCCTCCTCCTCCCCCTCCTCCCTCATCGTCCTCCCCCTCCTCCTCCTCCTCCCTCCTCCTCCTCCCTCCCTCCCTCCCTCCCCCCTCCTCCTCCTCCTCCCCTCTCCCTCATCGTCCTCCCCCTCCTCCTCCTTCCTCCCTCCTCCTCCCCTCCCTCCTCCTTCCTCCATCCTCCTCCCCCTCCTCCCTCATCGTCCTCCCCCCTCCTTCTCCTTCCTCCCTCCATCCTCACTCATCGTCCTCCTCCTTCCTCCCTCCCTCCTCCCTCATCGTCCTCCTGGCCTCCCACTCCTCCTCCCTCCCTCCTCCTCTTCCCTCCCTACTCCTCCCTCCCTCCTCCTCCTCCCTCCCTGATGATATATCAGGGATGTGACCTCAGGGGGTGTGGCCAGATGATTATATCAGGGGAGGGTCAGTGCCACAAAATCCCTTCCCAGCCCACTCCCTCTTCCTCTCAGCCCCTCCCTCTTTCTCCCAGCCCCTCCCCTTCCCTCTTAGCCTCCCTTTCTTCCCCCAGCCCCTCCCCCTCCCCTCCCTGCCTTGCCAGACCCCCTCCCCTCCCCACCTTGCCAGCCCCCTCCCCTCCCCCCTTGCCAGCCCCTCCCCCTCCCTTCGCCGCCTTGCCAGCCCCTTCCCACCTTGCCAGCCCCTCCCCCCTCCCCGCCTTGCCAGCCCCTCCCCACTTTGCCAGCCCCTCCCCCCACATCCACATGGAAAGCTGCTCAGTGGAAGACTGGCAGGAAGAGCCAGAGTCCATGAGGCCACCAGCGTTCCAGATTTACATTCCTTCCCCCTGACACAGGCGCTCTGAGCTGAAAGGAGAGGCAACTTAGGGCTTTCCTGAGGACGGAGAGGGGAGGAGGAGAGGGGGAGAGGGGAGGAGGAGAGGGGAGGAGGAGAGGAGGAGAGGGGAGGGGGAGGAGAGGAAGAGAGGAGAGGGGAAGGGGGAGGAGAGGGGAGGAGGAGAGGAGAGGGGAGGAGAGGGGAGGAGGGACAGGAGGGGAGGGGAGGGAGGGGAAGGGGAGGGGGAGGAAGAGAGGGAGGAGGAGAGGGGAGGTGAGGGAAGGGGAGGGGAGGAGAGGGGAGGGGGAGGAGACTAGGAGAGGGGGGAGGGAGAGGAGGAGGAGAGGGGAGAATAAATGACGAATGAATGATCAGTCTGGAGGATCTACAGTATATGATAATTAATTCTCTGCCTGAGAAACAAAGTGAGGTATTAAGGTAGTGAGATTCTCTCAGAATATGGAGAAAGAGAACTGTCATGGGTGGACATCTGAAGACTCCTCCCCATCCTCCTCACTGACCCCTCTCATCCCCTCCTTTGCCTCCCCCTCTGCATCCTCCCCTCGCTCCCCCTCTGCCTCCTCCTAGGAGATGACAGGAAGCTACATCCTTACCTCCACATGCCCGCGTTATGACATCATGAAGCACCTCGACAAACTACACTTCAGAGGAAGGGAAGAGAAGGGAAGAGAGAGGGTGAATATGGGGGGAGAAAGGGAGAGAGAGGAGGTGAAAGGGAGAGGAGGAGGTGAAGAGAGAAGGATTAGCTTACCAGGACCAGAAAGAGTATGGGCATGTTTGATTTGGCTCTGCTTTATTCCCCCCTCCTTTTATCTCTCCCTTTCTCTCTCCCTCTCTTTCTCTTCCCCTCCTTCTGTCTCTTGCTCTTCTCTGTTCTTCTACCTTCATCTCTCTTTCCCTGCCTACATATTGACAAGCCAAATCCCCAAGCCCACACTCTCCCCCAAGCCCACACTCTCCCCCAAGCCCACACTCTCCCCCAAGCCCACACTCTCCCCCAAGCCCACACTCTCCCCCAAGCCCACACTCTCCCTCAAGCCACACCTCCTCCCTCAAGCCCACACTCTCCCCCAAGCCCACACTCTCCCCCAAGCCCACACTCTCCCCCAAGCCACACTCTCCCTCAAGCCCACACTCTCCCCCAAGCCCACACTCTCCCCCAAGCCACACTCTCCCTCAAGCCCACACTCTCCCCCAAGCCCACACTCTCCCCAAGCCCACACTCTCCCCCAAGCCCACACTCTCCCCCAAGCCCACACTCTCCCCAAGCCCACACTCTCCCTCAAGCCCACACTCTCCCTCAAGCCCACACTCTCCCCCAAGCCCACACTCTCCCCAAGCCCACACTCTCCCCCAAGCCCACACTCTCCCCCAAGCCCACACTCTCCCCCAAGCCCACACTCTCCCCCAAGCCCACACTCTCCCCCAAGCCCACACTCTCCCCAAGCCCACACTCTCCCCCAAGCCCACACTCTCCCTCAAGCCCACACTCTCCTCCAAACCTCAGAATGACGTCAACATTGTTGCCTAATCAGAGTTCACCTGATACATATCCTTCTTCTCGAGAGACGGGAGGGGAGAGGGAGAGATTGGGGGTGGAGGAGGGAGGAGGTGGACACTGGGTGTGAGGGAGACACCAGTGGAAGGGAAGAGGAGGAGGTAACACAGTGGGGTGTGAGGGAGAGACCAGGGGAAGGGAGGAGGAGGTGAAACAGTGGGGTGTGAGGGAGAGACCAGGGGAAGGGAGGAGGAGGTGAAACAGTGGGGTGTGAGGGAGAGACCTGGGGAAGGGAGGAGGAGGTGACACAGTGGGGTGTGAGGGAGAGACCAGGGGAAGGGAGGAGGAGATGACACAGTGGGGTGTGAGGGAGAGACCAGGGGAAAGGAGGAGGTGACACAGTGGGTGGTTAGAGAGTCCACCCACTGTGGACTCTCACAGGGTCCAGGTTCAAACCCCGGCTGTGGCAACATGATGTTGTATCCTTGGGCAAGGCACTTCACCCTACTTGCCTCAGGGGGAATATCCCTGTACTTCCTGTAGGTTGCTCTGGGATTAGAGTGTCTGATAAATGACAAAATAAATGTAAGGGAGACAGAGGGACCATGGGAGAGAGAGGTCTGATAATATACTTTTAAACATGATTTGTTGGTTGATTAGCTTCTTGCATGGCTTCATGCTGCATAAAGCGCTGCATCTGAGAGTGGCTATGTGTGTGTGTGTGTGTGTGTGTGTGAGGACCTGGGAGAAGCTGTGGTGTGTGTGTGTGTGTTGAGGACCTGGGAAGGCTGTGTGTGTGAGGACCTGGGAGAAGCTGTGTGTGTGTGTGTGTGTGTGTGTGTGTGTGAGGACCTGGGAGAAGCTGTGTGTGTGTGTGTGTGTGTGTGAGGACCCAGGGAGAGGGTGTGTGTGTGTGTGTGAGGACCAGGGAGAGGGTGTGGTGTGTGTGTGTGTGTGTGTGTGTGTGTGTGAGGACCTGGGAGAGGGTGGTGTGTGTGTGTGTGTGTGTGTGTGAGGACCTGGAGAAGCTGTGTGTGTGTGTGTGTGTGTGTGTGTGTGTGTGTGTGTGTGTGTGTGTGTGTGAGGACCTGGGAGAAGCTGTGTGTGTGTGTGAGGACCAGGGAGAGGGTGTGTGTGTGTGTGTGAGGACCAGGGAGAGGTAGTGTGTGTGTGTGTGTGTGTGTATGAGGACCTGAGAGACCAGGAGATGTCGGAGGACTCTGGGAGAAACAGACACTGCAGCCAAGTGCTTCCTGAATGCTGTGTTGAGGACAGGACGTTATATAACTTTTCAATCCAGCTGAAATAAACCTGGTGCTGTAAAAGCTACTACCTTGCTGCCAGAGTCTTCTGGAAGGTTCTGTGCTAGGAGAGCAGCTATGCATGTTAAACAGTTTGGTAAACATTTTTCGGGAGTGGGTGTTACATTTCCATCCCACCCACTCTTATTCAAACATCAAGTTGTCTGTGATTGGCTGGTCCACCTGAGCTCCACCCATTACAAGAGCCACATGTTTACACATTTCCTGCAGAATCAATAATGTATGAAAAGATCTGGATCTGACAGAACGAAGGGTTGTTGACGGTTTATTGATGGATCACATCAGCTGCTAACAACATAACATCATCACATCAGCTGCTAACACAACATAACATCATCACATCACATCAGCTGCTAACAACATAACATCATCACATCAGATGCTAACACAACATAACATCATCACATCAGCTGCTAACAACATAACATCATCACATCAGATGCTAACACAACATAACATCATCACATCAGATGCTAACACAACATAACATCATCACATCAGCTGCTAACAACATAACATCATCACATCAGATTCTAACACAACATAACATCATCACATCAGCTGCTAACACAACATAACATCCTTTATTAGTCTCACAATGTTAGTTTAACTCTGTATTAGTATTTTCAATGTAACTACCTGAACCATGTAGAAAGATCACTGATGCAGAATGTTTTCCAGTTGGAGCAACAACACACCTGTGTAACATGTCTCAGTCCTGCTTTACGGCACCTGGGTAACATGTCTCAGTCCTGCTTTACGGCACCTGTGACGCGACAGACAGATTCCTCATCAGACCAGTTTTGGTGCTGCGCGTGCTGCGCCCTCCCTGCAAGGAGATCATGGGTTCGAATCTCGGGTTCGACCATGTTCTCTCTAGGTGGAGTCTGCATAGACATTATATTATTATACTTTATACAAAGTCTATGAGAGTCTGCATGTCCCTCCCCGTGTTACCGTGGGTTCTCTCCGGGCACTCCGGCTTCCTCCCAAGACATGCACGTGGTAGGTTAATTGGACATTGTGATATCAGAGTTGTCCCTAGTATGCAGAAAAAGAAAAAAACAACAAACAAAAAAAGCTTTGGTGCTGCGCGCTTTAAAACTGACAAAACTATCTGCACACTGCATATTTTCTGGTTGGCAGCTAGAATACATCTTTTACATAATAATTTCATAATAATTAGACCAAAGTTTAGCAGCATCCACATTAACACTTGAAACATAAAGACGACTATCTAAACTTCTAATGCCTCAGTCATCTGTGATTCATGTGCTGCATGGCCAGTCTATATGGCCAGTCTATATGGACAGTCTGCATGGACAGTCTGCATGGACAGTCCTGCAGGGGGAAACAGATCTATACTATATCTATATTCTCTGTACAGTTAACAAGAAGTACTTGTGTCACACTTATAATTGAACAATAATTGTGCACACAGATATTCCCATAAAAAGCTTAAATATTCAGGTTTGAGGTTTATTGACATTTTGGGTGACCAAGGTCACTGCAGTTGTTAAATAATCAAATAAATAATCCAAACTGTTTAAACAGTTTAGACAACAACTGGTTCTATCCAGCTCACTGTCATCCAGCTGCTCTTCTTCATCTGTGTCTGTTTGCACATTCCTGTTTCTTCCCTTCAGCACTTACTGTTACTGTTACTTACTGTTGTTTTCATAGTGTATTCTTCATGTTCTGGCTGCCTGTAATGGACGATCCTGTTGTTCAGTGACGATGCTCTTTGTAAAGCTCTCTTGGAACTGGATTTGGATACAAACGTCTGCTAAATGAATACACGTAAAATGTCACCCCCTACCCCTCCTCCCTCACCCCCTACACCCCTCCTCCCTCACCCCCTACCCCTCCTCCCTCACCCCCTACACCCCTCCTCCCTCACCCCCTACCCCTCCTCCCTCACCCCCTACCCCTCCTCCCTCACCCCCTACACCCCTCCTCCCTCACCCCCTACCCTCCTCCCTCACCCCCTACCCCTCCTCCCTCACCCCCTACACCCCTCCTCCCTCACCCCCTACCCCTCCTCCCTCACCCCCTACCCCTCCTCCCTCACCCCTACACCCCTCCTCCCTCACCCCCTACACCCCTCCTCCCTCACCCCCTACCCCTCCTCCCTCACCCCCTACACCCCTCCTCCCTCACCCCCTACCCCTCCTCCCTCACCCCCTACCCCTCCTCCTCACCCCCTACACCCCTCCTCCCTCACCCCCTACCCCTCCTCCCTCACCCCCTACACCCCTTCTCCCTCACCCCCTACCCCTCCTCCCTCACCCCCTACACCCCTCCTCCCTCACCCCCTACCCCTCCTCCCTCACCCCCTACACCCCTCCTCCCTCACCCCCTACCCCCTCCTCCCTCACCCCCTACACCCCTCCTCCCTCACCCCCTACCCCTCCTCCCTCACCCCCTACCCCTCCTCCCTCACCCCCCTACCCCTCCTCCCTCACCCCCTACACCCCTCCTCCCTCACTCTCTGCACCCCTCCTCCCTCACCCTCTGCACCCCTCCTCCCTCACCCTCTACACCCCTCCTCCCTCACCCTCTGCACCCCTCCCCCTCACCCCCACACCCTCCCCCCACCCCCTACACCCCCACCCCACCCCCTACCCCTCCTCCCACACCCACTACCCCCACCCCCACACCCCCTACCCCTCCACCCACCCCCCACACCCCCCACCCTCACCCCCAACCCCTCCTCCCCACCCCCCACACCCCCCCTCCCTCACCCCCTACCCCACCTCCCCACCCCCAACCCCACCTCCCTCACCCCCCACCCCTCCACCCACCCCCTACCCCCCACCCTCACCCCCTACCCCTCCCCCACACCCCCTACACCCCTCCTCCCTCACCCCCTACCCCTCCTCCCTCACCCCCTACCCCTCCTCCCTCACCCCCTACACCCCTCCTCCCTCACCCCCTACACCCCTCCTCCCTCACCCCCTACCCCTCCTCCCTCACCCCCTACACCCCTCTCCCTCACCCCCTACACCCCCCTCCCTCACCCCCTACACCCCTCCTCCCTCACCCCCACCCCACCCCCTCACCCCCTACACCCTCCTCCCCACACCCCCTACCCCACCTCCCTCACCCCCTACACCCCTCCTCCCTCACCCCCTACCCCTCCTCCCCACCCCCTACCCCTCCTCCCTCACCCCCTACCCCTCCTCCCTCACCCCCTACACCCCTCCTCCCTCACTCTCTGCACCCCTCCTCCCTCACCCTCTGCACCCCTCCTCCCTCACCCACTACACCCCTCCTCCCTCACCCTCTGCACCCCTCCTCCCTCACCCCCTACACCCCTCCTCCCTCACCCCCTACACCCCTCCTCCCTCACCCCCTACCCCTCCTCCCTCACCCTCTACACCCCTCCTCCTCACCCCCCTACCCCTCCTCCCTCACCCCCTACACCCCTCTCCCTCACCCCCTACCCCTCCTCCCTCACCCCCTACCCCTCCTCCCTCACCCCCTACCCCTCCTCCCTCACCCCCTACACCCCTCCTCCCTCACTCTCTGCACCCCTCCACCCTCACCCTCTGCACCCCTCCTCCCTCACCCTCTACACCCCTCCTCCCTCACCCTCTGCACCCCTCCTCCTCACCCCCTACACCCCTCCTCCCTCACCCCCTACACCCCTCCTCCCTCACCCCCTACCCCTCCTCCCTCACCCTCTACACCCCTCCTCCCTCACCCCCTACCCCTCCTCCCTCACCCCCTACACCCCTCCTCCCTCACCCCCTACCCCTCCTCCCTCACCCCCTACACCCCTCCTCCCTCACCCCCTACCCCTCCTCCCTCACCCCCTACCCCTCCTCCCTCACCCCCTACACCCCTCCTCCCTCACCCCCTACCCCTCCTCCCTCACCCCCTACCCCTCCTCCCTCACCCCCTACACCCCTCCTCCCTCACCCCCCTACCCCTCCACCCTCACCCCCTACCCCTCCTCCCTCACCCCCTACACCCCTCCTCCCTCACCCCCTACACCCCTCCTCCCTCACCCCCTACCCCTCCTCCCTCACCCCCTACACCCCTCCTCCCTCACCCCCTACCCCTCCTCCCTCACCCCCTACCCCTCCTCCCTCACCCCCTACACCCCACCTCCCTCACCCCCTACCCCCTCCCCCTCACCCCCACACCCTCTCCCTCACCCCCAACCCCTCCTCCCTCACCCCCTACACCCTCCTCCCTCACCCCCACCCCTCCACCCACACCCCCTACCCCCTCCACCACCCTACACCCCTCCACCCCACCCCCACCCCCCTACCCACCCTCCCTCCCCTCACCCCCACCCCTCCACCCCACCCCCACCCCTCCCCCTCACCCCCTACCCCTCCTCCCTCACCCCCTACACCCTCCTCCCTCACCCCCTACACCCCTCCCCTCCCTCACCCCTACCCCCTCCCCCACTCCCTACACCCCTCCTCCCTCACCCTCTGCACCCCTCCTCCCTCACCCCTCACCCCTCCTCCCTCACCCTCTACACCCCTCCTCCCTCACCCTCACCCCTCCACCCTCACCCCCTACACCCCTCCTCCCTCACCCCCTACACCCCTCCCCACCCCCACCCCTCCTCCCCACCCCTACACCCCTCCTCCCTCACCCCCCCTACCCCTCCTCCCTCACCCCCTACACCCCTCCTCCCTCACCCCCTACCCCTCCCCCTCACCCCTACACCCCCCCCTCACCCCCACCCCCCTCCCCCCCTACCCCACCACCCACCCCCCCACACCCCCCCCACCACCCCCTACCCCTCCTCCCTCACCCCCTACCCCTCCTCCCTCACCCCCTACACCCCTCCTCCCTCACCCCTACCCCACCTCCCTCACCCCCTACCCCTCCTCCCTCACCCCCTACACCCCTCCTCCCTCACCCCCTACACCCCTCCTCCCTCACCCCCTACCCCTCCTCCCTCACCCCCTACACCCCTCCTCCCTCACCCCCCTACCCCTCCTCCCTCACCCCCTACCCCTCCTCCCTCACCCCCTACACCCCTCCTCCCTCACCCCCTACCCCTCCTCCCTCACCCCCTACACCCCTTCTCCCTCACCCCCTACCCCTCCTCCCTCACCCCCTACACCCCTCCTCCCTCACCCCCTACCCCTCCTCCCTCACCCCCTACACCCCTCCTCCCTCACCCCCTACACCCCTCCTCCCTCACCCCCTACCCCTCCTCCCTCACCCTCTACACCCTCCTCCCTCACCCCCTACCCCTCCTCCCTCACCCCCTACACCCCTCCTCCCTCACCCCCTACCCCTCCTCCCTCACCCCCTACCCCTCCTCCCTCACCCCCTACCCCTCCTCCCTCACCCCCTACACCCCTCCTCCCTCACTCTCTGCACCCCTCCTCCCTCACCCTCTGCACCCCTCCTCCCTCACCCTCTACACCCCTCCTCCCTCACCCTCTGCACCCCTCCTCCCTCACCCCCTACACCCCTCCTCCCTCACCCCCTACACCCCTCCTCCCTCACCCCCTACCCCTCCTCCCTCACCCTCTACACCCCTCCTCCCTCACCCCCTACCCCTCCTCCCTCACCCCCTACCCCTCCTCCCTCACCCCCTACACCCCTCCTCCCTCACCCCCTACCCCTCCTCCCTCACCCCCTACCCCTCCTCCCTCACCCCCTACACCCCTCCTCCCTCACCCCCTACCCCTCCTCCCTCACCCCCTACCCCTCCTCCCTCACCCCCTACACCCCTCCTCCCTCACCCCCTACACCCCTCCTCCCTCACCCCCTACCCCTCCTCCCTCACCCCCTACACCCCTCCTCCCTCACCCCCTACCCCTCCTCCCTCACCCCCTACCCCTCCTCCCTCACCCCCTACACCCCTCCTCCTCACCCCCTACCCCTCCTCCCTCACCCCCTACACCCCTTCTCCCTCACCCCCTACCCCTCCTCCCTCACCCCCTACACCCCTCCTCCCTCACCCCCTACCCCTCCTCCCTCACCCCCTACACCCCTCCTCCCTCACCCCCTACCCCTCCTCCCTCACCCCCTACACCCCTCCTCCCTCACCCCCTACCCCTCCTCCCTCACCCCCTACCCCTCCTCCCTCACCCCCTACCCCTCCTCCCTCACCCCCTACACCCCTCCTCCCTCACTCTCTGCACCCCTCCTCCCTCACCCTCTGCACCCCTCCTCCCTCACCCTCTACACCCCTCCTCCCTCACCCTCTGCACCCCTCCTCCCTCACCCCCTACACCCCTCCTCCCTCACCCCCTACACCCCTCCTCCCTCACCCCCTACCCCTCCTCCCTCACCCTCTACACCCCTCCTCCCTCACCCCCTACCCCTCCTCCCTCACCCCCTACACCCCTCCTCCCTCACCCCCTACCCCTCCTCCCTCACCCCCTACCCCTCCTCCCTCACCCCCTACCCCTCCTCCCTCACCCTCTACACCCCTCCTCCCTCACCCTCTGCACCCCTCCTCCCTCACCCCCTACACCCCTCCTCCCTCACCCCCTACACCCCTCCTCCCTCACCCCCTACCCCTCCTCCCTCACCCTCTACACCCCTCCTCCCTCACCCCCTACCCCTCCTCCCTCACCCCCTACCCCTCCTCCCTCACCCCCTACCCCTCCTCCCTCACCCCCTACCCCTCCTCCCTCACCCTCTGCACCCCTCCTCCTTCACCCCTACATCCCTCCTCCCTCACCCTCTGCACCCCTCCTCCCTCACTCTCTGCACCCCTCCTCCCTCACCCTCTGCACCCCTCCTCCCTCACCCTCTGCACCCCTCCTCCCTCACCCTCTACACCCCTCCTCCCTCACCCTCTGCACCCCTCCTCCCTCACCCCCTACACCCCTCCTCCCTCACCCCCTACACCCCTCCTCCCTCACCCCCTACCCCTCCTCCCTCACCCCCTACACCCCTCCTCCCTCACCCCCTACCCCTCCTCCCTCACCCCCTACCCCTCCTCCCTCACCCCCTACACCCCTCCTCCCTCACCCTCTGCACCCCTCCTCCTTCACCCCTACATCCCTCCTCCCTCACCCTCTGCACCCCTCCTCCCTCACCCTCTGCACCTCTCCTCCCTCACCCTCTGCACCCCTCCTCCCTCACTTACAGTTCTGAAGAGGTGCTGGGCTCTCAGGAATGCACATGATGGTTTAGGGCCAAGGAATGTTTTGGCGATGTGATTTTATTATCAGGGTTGACTTTGATCTGTATTGATATATTCTCTCATCTCTCCACTCTCTCACTGGGAAAATGAGAAGCATATATGTCAGTACAAAGGTTACAGTGACGGTGGGATTTAGAAACAAATTAGTGAGGAAGTAGCAAGTAGATGTTCCTTCAGCATCATCCTGGTGACCAGTGTCCTCCCTCTATCCCCCCTGTCCGCCCTGCCCTCGCCCTGTTCCCCCTGTCCTCCCTGTGTCCGCCCTGTCCTCGCCCTGTTCCCCCTGTCCTCCCCATATCCTCCCCTTGTGTCCCCTGGAGCAAGGATTCAGGACATGGAGCAAGGATTCAGGACATGGAGCAAGGATTCAGGACATGGAGCAAGGATTCAGGACATGGAGCAAGGATTCAGGACATGGAGCAAAGATTCAGGACATGGAGCAAGGATTCAGGACATGGAGCAAGGATTCAGGAGAGGTCTGAACAGCCTCTACTGAGAGGGTTAGACTGTCTCATAGACTGTCCAGGGCATCATGGGACCTTCTCACAGGATGAGATCCTCCCCCTTTCTTCACCTTTCTCTCCCCTGCAAAATGTTAAGTACCTTTCACCCAGACGGGTTTCACACACATTCTTTGCCAAAGCCTCACGCCCCTCCATCCTCACCCCCTTGCTCCCCCTCACTCACCCCTCCTTCACTCCTCCTTCCTCACCTCTCTTTCCTCACCCCCTCCCTCACCCTTCCCTACTCACCCCTCCCACCTCACTCCTCCCTCCCCACCTTGTCCCTCACCCCTCCCCCTCCCTCCTCACCCCTCCCTCTCCCTCCTCACCCCTCCCTCCTCACCCCTCCTTCCTCACCACTCCCTCACCCCTCTTTCCCCACCCCCTCGCTCACCCCTCCCTCCTCACCCCTCCTTCCTCACCTTGTCCCTCACCCCTCCCTCCTTACCCCTCCATGGCAGTGGGACAATGGCAGAAGCAGAATACCACTCTGCCAGCATGTCTAGCAATGTTAAGTTTGTTATGAAGTTGTGAAAAGGCTTCCAGGAGTTGTTGAACACACATAGATGAGGGAAGACTAGATGAGAGGTATCTATATATGAGGGTTAGAGTTTCTTCCATGGATAGTTGAGGCTGGTTGTTGCTAGAGGAGAGACTGATTCACACATACACACAGTATTGTGTTGTTCCTGTGTTTGCATGCAACTCCATCTGGGAGCTGGTTGTGAAATTTCTCTGGCACCTCACACTCTCTCAAGCCCTCTATACCCCTGAGAACCTGTAAACACGCACTCTCTCACACACTTTTTCTCATACACTCACTCATATACAATCTTTCTCAAACACATTTTCAAAAACTGTCTCACACACAAACTCTCACAAAAATCACACAGAATTTTGCACAAAACAATCTTTCTTAGACACACAGACACACTGACATACACTGAACCTTACACACACACAAACTCACATACAGACACACACTCACACACTCTCAACCCCACACACAACGACCCTGTTCACTCTCGCACACTAAACAGGAATATGAACTTCCTCAGGAGACAGAGAGAACCTGATGAGTTGGCAGTTTCAGAACAAAAAACACACTCAAACCAGAAACGATAACCCTAACACATCACCAGCTACAGCTTTACACACTAACACATCACCAGCTACAGCTTTACACACTAACACATCACCAGCTACAGCTTTACACACTAACACATCACCAGCTACAGCTTTACACACTAACACATCACCAGCTACAGCTTTACACACTAACACACCACCAGCTACAGCTTTACACACTAACACATCACCAGCTACAGCCTTACACACTAACACATCACCAGCTACAGCCTTACACACTAACACATCACCAGCTACAGCTTTACACACTAACACATCACCAGCTATAGCTTTACACACTAACACATCACCAGCTACAGCTTTACACACTAACACATCACCAGATACAGCTTTACACACTAACACATCACCAGCTACAGCCTTACACACTAACACATCACCAGCTACAGCTTTACACACTAACACATCACCAGCTACAGCCTTACACACTAACGCATCACCAGCTACAGCCTTACACACTAACGCATCACCAGCTACAGCTTTACACACTAACGCATCACCAGCTACAGCTTTACACACTAACGCATCACCAGCTACAGCTTTACACACTAACGCATCACCAGCTACAGCTTTACACACTAACACATCACCAGCTACAGCCTTACACACTAACACACCCTGTACTGGTAACCTCTTCTCCTGGTAACCTCTTCTCCTGGTAACCTCTTCTCCTGGTAACCTCTTCTCCTGGTAACCATGTACTGGTAACCATGTACTGGTAACCTCTTCCCCTCGTAACACTTTGTGCAGACAACTCTTCTGTCAGTTACACTGTGAATGGTAACACACTTATTATCCATATGAAAATGTGTGCCACATCAGATTCAGACAGCCTTTTTCAACATTTGTAAAACTTTAATGGACGTGT
>CM059294.1:107500-207500 GCA_030340665.1 Neosalanx taihuensis | reverse complement strand
AGTGTGTGTAGTGTGTGTATGTAGTGTGTAGTGTAGTGTGTGTAGTGAATTCTTGACAAAAGCTCTGTGTCTGTCTATCGTCTCCCTCAGAGCACAGATAACCTTTGACCTCTTACTTCCTGCAAACCAAGACCCCCAACCTTCCTGGTATGGGGTACCCTCCCACCCTCCCCTCTCACAGTGGGGCACCCTGCCACACCAAGACACATTCCTACACACACACTCAAAGTAAATATAAAGTAAAGTATGAGATAAAGTAAATATGAGATAAAGTAAATATGCATCCCAACTTTGTTATTGTTGTGGGTTGTGTATCTAAGAAGAATATTTCTGAGAGCAACGTGTGTCATAACTCTCTGTCAGAGAGGTCAGGGTGTGTTATAACCCTCTGTCAGAGAGGTCAGGGTGTGTTATAACCCTCTGCCAGAGAGGTCAGGGTGTGTTATAACCCTCTGTCAGAGAGGTCAGGGTGTGTTATAACCCTCTGCCAGAGAGGTCAGGGTGTGTCATAACTCTCTGTCAGAGAGGTCAGGGTGTGTTATAACCCTCTGCCAGAGAGGTCAGGGTGTGTCATAACTCTCTGTCAGAGAGGTCAGGGTGTGTTATAACCCTCTGTCAGAGAGGTCAGGGTGTGTTATAACCCTCTGCCAGAGAGGGCAGGGTGTGTTATAACCCTCTGTCAGAGAGGTCAGGGTGTGTTATAACCCTCTGCCAGAGAGGGCAGGGTGTGTTATAACCCTCTGTCAGAGAGGTCAGGGTGTGTTATAACCCTCTGTCAGAGAGGTCAGGGTGTGTTATAACCCTCTGCCAGAGAGGGCAGGGTGTGTTATAACACTCTTTGTATTAGAGGTCAGGGTGTGTTATAACCCTCTGTCAGAGAGGTCAGGGTGTGTTATAACCCTCTGCCAGAGAGGGCAGGGTGTGTTATAACCCTCTGTAATAGAGGTCAGGGTGTGTTATAACCCTCTGTAATAGAGGTCAGGGTGTGTTATAACCCTCTGCCAGAGAGGTCAGGGTGTGTTATAACCCTCTGCCAGAGAGGTCAGGGTGTGTTATAACCCTCTGCCAGAGAGGTCAGGGTGTGTTATAACCCTCTGTCAGAGAGGTCAAGATGTGTTATAACCCTCTGCCAGAGAGGGCAGGGTGTGTTATAACCCTCTGTAATAGAGGTCAGGGTGTGTTATAACCCTCTGCCAGAGAGGTCAGGGTGTGTTATAACCCTCTGCCAGAGAGGTCAGGGTGTGTTATAACCCTCTGTCAGAGAGGTCAAGATGTGTTACAACCCTCTGTCAGAGAGGTCAGGGTGTGTTATAACCCTCTGTCAGAGAGGTCAGGGTGTGTTATAACCCTCCATGAGAGAGGTCAGGGTGTGTTATAACCCTCTGTCAGAGAGGTCAGGGTGTGTTATAACCCTCTGTAAGAAAGGTCAGGTTATAACCCTAACCCTAAGAACAAAATTAACAGACATGAAACAGGTTTTCTTTGTAACTTAAATAATTTATTTTTTACCGCTAGAGCACCACAACAATATTGTGTCATGATACATGTGGGTCAACAACAACATCAACAACAATAAAAACAAACAGAAATCTGGATCATGTCTCGTTTTACAGCCTGTTAAACAGGAAGTACTGTGGTGCTGATGGCCAAAGGGGGAGGAGTTAGGTACATATAACAGCATCAGCACTCCTCATTTCAAATGTGGGGAGGGGCGACTACGAAACAAGGTTAAATAAGGACATTTAAAATAACATCAGTGCAAATTACTCACCCTAACCCTATCTCATATCCAACTATCTTAATTACTACGGAGGACAAAAACATGACTGAAAGACAGATACAGATATACATGTGGGTGAAATGTTGACCAGTTGGAAGCCAACAGAAGTGCTGTGTTCTAAACTTGTAACTTCTACACACACAGGTGGAAAGACATGTTGTTCTGTATGTTAATGTATTTGAACTCTAACTCTTCATTTCCCCTTTTGTAACATTTCTCTACTTATCCTCTGTACCTGCAATGACATTTGAACTTCCTAGCATGACATCACTTCCTGTACCTACTGAAGGTGTGAATTAATCTGACTGGTCATCACTGGGTTAAGCTGGTTCAGAAGCTATCAGAACTCAGTGCATGAGGGAAACATTAGGGTGTTACAGATAACAGAACATGTAGGTTTACGATTCAAATGCTGCTGCTCTTGTTTGGGAAAGAGAAAATTAGAAGACAGAGAGTCTTGCTGCCCTCATAGGGTCTGTTAGGGCTGCCTTCATATAGTCTGTTAGGGCTGGCTTCATGGGGTCTGTTAGGGCTGGCTTCATGGGGTCTGTTAGGGCTGCCTTCATAAGGTCTGTTAGGGCTGCCCTCATAAGGTCTGTTAGGGCTGCCTTCATGGGGTCTGTTAGGGCTGGCTTCATGGGGTCTGTTAGGGCTGCCCTCATATGGTCTGTTGGGGCTGCCCTCATGGGGTCTGTTAGGGCTGCCCTCATAGGGTATTTTAGGGCTGCCCTCATGGGGCCTGTTAGGGCTGCCCTCATATGGTCTGTTAGGGCTGCCCTCATATGGTCTGTTAGGGCTGCCCTCATATGGTCTGTTAGGGCTGCCCTCATATGGTCTGTTAGGGCTGCCCTCATAGGGTATTTTAGGGCTGCCCTCATGGGGCCTGTTAGGGCTGCCCTCATAGGATATGTTAGGGCTGCCCTCATATGGCCAGTTAGGGCTGCCCTCATATGGTCTGTTAGGGCTGCCCTCATAGGGTATGTTAGGGCTGTTGAGCCAGTAGGTTAAGCAGCTATGCATATGTGTGACTTGAGCTGGTTCTTTTCTGCCTTTGGGAAAAGTCTTGATCAGAAGGGATTGTGTGCCTTTTTTTAAACCAACATCTGTTGTAGAACTGTTCATTAATACTCTTCATAACTCTATGCAGGTCAGCATAAGAGGCACACTGGACACAAAACATGATTAATTAAATAGCAATACAGTTATTGAACAATCAAAACCAAAATAGAAAGAAAATAACCATATTTTGATAGGATGAGAAAGCAGGTTTGAGGGTTGATTAGAATGTGGAACATGGGTTAGGTCTTACTATGAGGGACATATGTCACGTATAAACACTCATCATGTATAAACACTCATCATGTATAAACACTCATCATATTCTTCCAGTGTTTGACATGCTCTGGTTCAGCTGTGGGGAGGGGGAGGTGGGCCTTCCAAACTCAGAAACATGCCTGTACTAAAGCCTCAACTCTAGGGCTTAGTGTGTGTGTGGTGCATGTTGAGTGTGTGGTGTATGGAGAGTGTGTGTGTGGTGCATGTTGAGTGTGTGGTGTATGGAGAGTGTGTGTGTGGTGCATGTTGAGTGTGTGGTATATGGAGAGTGTGTGTGTGGTGCATGTTGAGTGTGTGGTGTATGGAGAGTGTGTGTGTGGTGCATGTTGAGTGTGTGGTGTATGGAGAGTGTGTGTGGTGCATGTTGAGTGTGTGGTGTATGGAGAGTGTGTGTGTGGTGCATGTTGAGTGTGTGGTGTATGGAGAGTGTGTGTGTGGTGCATGTTGAGTGTGTGGTGTATGGAGAGTGTGTGTGTGCGGTGCGCTTGTGTGTGTGGTGCACGTGTGTGGTGCATGTGTGTGTGTGTGGTGCATGTGTGTTTGTGTGTGTGGTGCATGTGTGTGTGTGTGGTGCATGTGTGTATGTGTGATGTATGTGTGTGTGTGTGTGTGTGGTGCATGTGTGTGCGGTGTACGTGTGTGTGTGGTGCATGTGTGTGTGGTGCACGTGTGTGTGTGGTGCATGTGTGTGTGTGTGGTGCATGTGTGTGTGGTGCACGTGTGTGTGTGTGGTGCACGTGTGTGGTGCATGTGTGTGTGCCCTAGCTACACTTGCAGGACTTGACGATCATGTTGGACAGCTGCTCGATCTTGGGCACCTTGCCCACGTAATAGAGGATGGTGAGAGGCTCCAGATCCTGGGACACACAACACGGGGCGGCGGACGCCTCAGGGTTGATGGTGTTGTAAAGACCCAGCACCTGCACACACACACACACACAGTGTCAGACACAGCACCTGGACACACACACACACTGTCAGACACAGCACCTAGACACACACACACCGTGTCAGACACAGCACCTGGACACACACACAGTGTCAGACACAGCACCTGGACACACACACACACTGTCAGACACAGCACCTAGACACACACACAGTGTCAGACACAGCACCTGGACACACATACACACACACAGTATCAGACACAGCACCTGGCCACACACACACACACAAGGTCAGACACAGCACCTGGACACACACACACAAGGTCAGACACAGCACCTGGACACACACACACACAAGGTCAGACACAGCACCTGGACACACACACACAAGGTCAGACACAGCACCTGGACACACACACACAAGGTCAGACACAGCACCTGGACACACACACACAAGGTCAGACACAGCACCTGGACACACACACACACAAGGTCAGACACAGCACCTGGACACACACACACACAAGGTCAGACACAGCACCTGGACACACACACACACAAGGTCAGACACAGCACCTGGACACACACACACACAAGGTCAGACACAGCACCTGGACACACACACACACAAGGTCAGACACAGCACCTGGACACACACACACAAGGTCAGACACAGCACCTGGACACACACACACAAGGTCAGACACAGGTTTACTAAGTGGGTCTGCTGCAGACGTGTGACCTTCCGTCAGCCTCTCACCTTGGAGTGCTGGGTGTCTGCACTCCAGAGATAAGGACAGGCTCCTGCGCAGAAGTTAGCGTTGTAGCCTTTAGGCTCATGGATCCAGCGCCAACCCAGGTCCTTCTTAAAGTCGATGTAGAGAGATCGCAGGCAGCAGTTATCCTGCACGTTTCTGTAGGGTTGGAAGAAGAGAGAGGGGGACACAGAAGGAATGAGAGGGGGAAGGAATGAACAGATGAAATGAGCATGAGTAGAGAGAAGGGGTCAGGAGGCATGTTTAGGGGTCAGGAGGACATGTTCAGGGGTCAGGAGGCATGTTCAGAGGTCAGGAGGCATGTTCAGGGGTCAGGAGGCATGTTCAGGGGTCAGGAGGCATGTTCAGGGGTCAGGAGGCATGTTCAGCGGTCAGGAGACATGTTCAGGGCTCAGGAGGACATGTTCAGGGGTCAGGAGGACATGTTCAGGGGTCAGGAGGACATGTCCAGTGGTCAGGAGGACATGTTCAGGGGTCAGGAGGACATGTTCAGGGCTCAGGAGACATGTTCAGGGGTCAGGGGTCAGGAGGCATGTTCAGGGGTCAGGAGGACATGTTCAGGGGTCAGGAGGACATGTTCAGGGGTCAGGAGGCATGTTCAGGGGTCAGGGGTCAGGAGGCATGTTCAGGGGTCAGGAGGCATGTTCAGGGGTCAGGAGGACATGTTCAGGGGTCAGGAGGACATGTTCAGGGGTCAGGAGGCATGTTCAGGGGTCAGGGGTCAGGAGGCATGTTCAGAGGTCAGGAGGCATGTTCAGGGGTCAGGAGGCATGTTCAGAGGTCAGGAGGCATGTTCAGGGGTCAGGAGGCATGTTCAGGGGTCAGGAGGCATGTTCAGGGGTCAGGAGGCATGTTCAGGGGTCAGGAGGCATGTTCAGGGCTCAGGAGGACATGTTCAGGGGTCAGGAGGCATGTTCAGGGGTCAGGGGTCAGGAGGCATGTTCAGGGGTCAGGAGGCATGTTCAGGGGTCAGGAGGCATGTTCAGGGGTCAGGAGGCATGTTCAGAGGTCAGGAGGCATGTTACCTGGAGCAGAACGCAGCATCTAGGGCTCTCTTGGAACGGTGGTTCTTCTGTTGGGACTCCAGACGGTGTGATGGCAGAAGCATCAACAGGAGGTGGGGAGCCTGAGCGCTGTGACGACGCTTCTTAAATACCTTCAGGTCTCCGCTGTGGAGGGAGCTGTCGTCGATACCTGGGGACAGAGCAGAGGCTGTGTGGATGAGCGAGGACACAGGCTGGACCTGGGCCTCAGGTTACCTGGGGGCTCACCTGCAAAGCGGGCCTCCAGCTCTTCACTCTTGTTGGGGATGATGTAGTTGTTGGACAGTACAAAGGTGCAACAGGGGCAGTGCAGGCTGATTTTGAACCCGCTGTTTCTGTCTGGAGAGAGAAGAGACAGACACAGGCTGCTAGTGGATCAAGGTTTCCCAAGGGTTGTGCAGTGTTCAACAACTGTGGTGCAGTGTTCAGTAACTGTGGTGCAGTGTTCAGTAACTGTGGTGCAGTGTTCAGTAACTGTGGTGCAGTGTTCAGTAACTGTGGTGCAGTGTTCAGTAACTGTGGTGCAGTGTTCAGTGACTGTGGTGCAGTGTTCAGTAACTGTGGCGCAGTGTTCAGTAACTGTGGTGCAGTGTTCAGTAACTGTGGTGCAGTGTTCAGTGACTGTGGTGCAGTGTTCAGTAACTGTGGTGCAGTGTTCAGTAACTGTGGCGCAGTGTTCAGTGACTGTGGCGCAGTGTTCAGTAACTGTGGTGCAGTGTTCAGTGACTGGTGCAGTGTTCAGTAACTGTGGCGCAGTGTTCAGTAACTGTGGCGCAGTGTTCAGTAACTGTGGCGCAGTGTTCAGTAACTATGGTGCAGTGTTCAGTAACTGTGGTGCAGTGTTCAACAACTGTGGTGCAGTGTTCGGTAACTGTGGTGCAGTGTTCGGTAACTGTGGTGCAGTGTTCAGTAACTGGTGTAGTGTTCAGTAACTGTGGTGCAGTGTTCAGTAACTGTGGTGCAGTGTTCAACAACTATGGTGCAGTGTTCAACAACTGTGGTGCAGTGTTCAGTGACTGGTGCAGTGTTCAGTAACTGTGGCGCAGTGTTCAGTAACTGTGGCGCAGTGTTCAGTAACTGTGGTGCAGTGTTCAGTAACTGTGGTGCAGTGTTCAGTAACTGTGGTGCAGTGTTCAGTAACTGTGGCGCAGTGTTCAGTAACTGTGGCGCAGTGTTCAGTAACTATGGTGCAGTGTTCAGTAACTGTGGTGCAGTGTTCAACAACTGTGGTGCAGTGTTCGGTAACTGTGGTGCAGTGTTCGGTAACTGTGGTGCAGTGTTCAGTAACTGTGGTGTAGTGTTCAGTAACTGTGGTGCAGTGTTCAGTAACTGTGGTGCAGTGTTCAACAACTATGGTGCAGTGTTCAACAACTGTGGTGCAGTGTTCAACAGTGTTTTACGATGTGGTCTGCTGGGGGTGTGGTCTTTGTGGCCCCCTTCAGAGACAGCCTTAGGGGCCCCCTTCAGAGACAGCCTTAGGGGCCCCCTTCAGAGACAGCCTTAGTGGCCCCCTTCAGAGACAGCTTCTATGGCCCCCTTCAGAGACAGCCTCTGTGGCCCCCTTCAGAGACAGCCTTAGGGGCCCCCTTCAGAGACAGCCTTAGTGGCCCCCTTCAGAGACAGCCTTAGTGGCCCCCTTCAGAGACAGCCTTAGTGGCCCCCTTCAGAGACAGCCTCTGTGGCCCCCTTCAGAGACAGGTTCTATGGCCCCCTTCAGAGACAGCCTTAGTGGCCCCCTTCAGAGACAGCTTCTATGGCCCCCTTCAGAGACAGCCTTAGTGGCCCCCTTCAGAGACAGCCTTAGTGGCCCCCTTCAGAGACAGCCTTAGGGGCCCCCTTCAGAGACAGGTTCTATGGCCCCCTTCAGAGACAGCCTCTGTGGCCCCCTTCAGAGACAGCTTCTATGGCCCCCTTCAGAGACAGCCTCTGTGGCCCCCTCCAATCACTGACCAGTAAAAGGCTGGCCCTGCCTCTTACCTCTGTGTAGAAGCCAGTCACTGACAGCCTCAGTGACGTCGAAGGACAGCCACTCCCCATTGGTGCGTGTGCGAACAACCCTGCTGTCTATGTAGCGCTGCGAAGGGGACTTGTGTCCCAGGATCTTTAGAGAAGCACCCAGACACACCAGTCACACACGGTCATATAATGAGACTTGAAACAAAATGGTAAATATGTGACAAATATGATATAAATGGGTTTTATATTTTTTTAAGGGTCTATATGACCTCCATCAAAACAGTGAACAAATATGATCACTCTCATTATCAAGGCTGGAAAGATCAAGTGAAAACCTTCAATTGAGTTCAGAGCAAAATAGACAGAAGTCAATGTTTTCCACACACAGCTGAGAGTAGACTGGCCTGTCAGAACAGATTCAGAGTGTAACATCAGCAGATGCTTCTAGACACAGTTTACTGAAAGGGATTTCAACCTTTGACCTCTTGATCTACACTTAAATGCTCTAACCACTGAGCAATATATTGTGTCTCCTCAGTGTCACTCCAGGTTCAACTACCCCCCCTTTAGCTCTGTCTTGTGTTGGCCTGAGCTCCCTAATGTGGAAAACATTGCTGCTGAGGCTGGATTAGAGGCTGGAGTACAGGTGGATTAGATGCTGGAGGTGAGGGTAAGGCTGGAGGTGAGGGTAAGGCTGGAGGTGAGGGTAAGGCTGGAGGTGAGGGTAAGGCTGGAGGTGAGGGTAAAGCTGGAGGTGAGGGTAAGGCTGGAGGTGAGGGTAAGGCTGGAGGTGAGTGTAAGGCTGGAGGTGAGGGTAAGGCTGGAGGTGAGGGTAAGGCTGGAGGTGAGGGTAAGGCTGGAGGTGAGTGTAAGGCTGGAGGTGAGGGTAAGGCTGGAGGTGAGGGTAAGGCTGGAGGTGAGGGTAAGGCTGGAGGTGAGTGTAAGGCTGGAGGTGAGGGTAAGGCTGGAGGTGAGGGTAAGGCTGGAGGTGAGGGTAAAGCTGGAGGTGAGGGTAAGGCTGGAGGTGAGGGTAAGGCTGGAGGTGAGGGTAAGGCTGGAGGTGAGTGTAAGGCTGGAGGTGAGGGTAAGGCTGGAGGTGAGGGTAAGGCTGGAGGTGAGTGTAAGGCTGGAGGTGAGGGTAAGGCTGGAGGTGAGGGTAAGGCTGGAGGTGAGTGTAAGGCTGGAGGTGAGTGTAAGGCTGGAGGTGAGGGTAAGGCTGGAGGTGAGGGTAAGGCTGGAGGTGAGTAAGGCTGGAGGTGAGGGTAAGGCTGGATGTGAGTGTAAGGCTGGAGGTGAGGGTAAGGCTGGAGGTGAGGGTAAGGCTGGAGGTGAGGGTAAGGCTGGAGGTGAGGGTAAGGCTGGAGGTGAGTGTAAGGCTGGAGGTGAGGGTAAGGCTGGAGGTGAGGGTAAGGCTGGAGGTGAGGGTAAGGCTGGAGGTGAGTGTAAGGCTGGAGGTGAGTGTAAGGCTGGAGGTGAGGGTAAGGCTGGAGGTGAGTGTAAGGCTGGAGGTGAGTGTAAGGCTGGAGGTGAGAGTAAGGCTGGAGGTGAGTGTAAGGCTGGAGGTGAGGGTAAGGCTGGAGGTGAGGGTAAGGCTGGAGGTGAGGGTAAGGCTGGAGGTGAGTGTAAGGCTGGAGGTGAGGGTAAGGCTGGAGGTGAGTGTAAGGCTGGAGGTAGGACTAGAGACAGAATCATCCCCCCCCCCGTGTGTGTCTGTATGACTGTGTCAGTTTACCTGGTACAGCTCGATGCGTTGCTCTGCCACGCGGGCCTTAGAGTTCTGCAGGCGGAACAGTCTGAGTTCTGCCTTGACCAGGCTGGACGCGTTCTGCTCCAGGGACGAGACATCGAAGGACAGCCACCTGAAGTAGGGGTTGTAGTTGGTGGGAGAGATGACGTCTAGGAAAGACATACCAGACAGTCAGGACAATTCACTCACATTCATTATCACACATTCACACAAGTCAAGGTGTTTTATTGTTTTATTTATCACATGCACTATGTAATGTCATCAGAACAGTGACATCATCAGGACAGTGACATCATCAGTGACATCATCAGGACAGTGACATCATCAGGACAGTGACATCATCAGGTAAGATTTAATGTATGTGGGAAAAAACAAACTGCCTAACTGATGTGTCGTAATTACACTCCTCATTAGGATTCATGGCTGGTCTACTCACTTGGTACTCAGTATCAAGTAAATACTACTAAGTCATCTTGCCTCTACCTATTTTCATGTGAATAAACCATTAAATGAATCATGACTGAACTGTAATGTCCTGAAGAAAACATTGAAGACATGGCTGAGATGCTACACTGGAGAAGTGATGTTTAAGAAAAGGTTTACCTTCTGCTAGAACCATACACACACAACATGCAATTGTTGCATTGTTTCACAGATCCAGCACAGTAGTTTAGTAACCTTGTACCCAGAACCATGTGTGTTGGTGTGTGTTAGACAGGAGTCTCCTTCTCACAGCCAGAGTGATGTGTCTGATGAGTGTGTGGTGAACCTGACAGGCCAAGATCCCTCAGAAGCACAGGAAGCCATGCTGGGAACCATATGTGTAGTGGTGAGTGTTTGACAGCAGGACACACACATTGACACACTCACTTACACTGACACAAACATACACACTGACACACAGACACACACACACTTACACACAGGGAATCAAATGGCTCAGCGGGTTAAGGCGTCAAGCTCGTGGTCACAAGGTTGTGAGTTGGAACCCCCACTGCGGCTGTGTGATGTTGTGTCCTTGGGCAAGGCCCTTCATCCTACTTGCCTCAGGGAGAATGTCCCTGTACTTAATGTATGTCGCTTTGGATAAAAGCACCTGCTTAATGAGGTATAACTACCTGGGATCTGGCGACACACACTGACACACTCACATACACACACACTGACACACTCACATAAACACATTCACATACACACACTGACACACACACTGCTGGGTGGGGAGGGAGTTCCTGGACTCTACAGTGACAGCTCCTCATGTTAGTCCCTGGACTCTACAGTGACAGCTCCTCATGTTAGTCCCTGGACTCTACAGTGACAGCTCCTCATGTTAGTCCCTGGACTCTACAGTGACAGCTCCTCATGTTAGTCCCTGGACTCTACAGTGACAGCTCCTCATGTTAGTCCCTGGACTCTACAGTGACAGCTCCTCATGTTAGTCCTTGGACTCTACAGTGACAGCTCCTCATGTTAGTCCCTGGACTCTACAGTGACAGCTCCTCATGTTAGTCCCTGGACTCTACAGTGACAGCTCCTCATCTTAGTCCCTGGACACTACAGTGACAACTCCTCATGTTAGTCCCTGGACTCTACAGTGACAGCTCCTCATGTTAGTCCCTGGACTCTACAGTGACAGCTCCTCATGTTAGTCCCTGGACTCTACAGTGACAGCTCCTCATGTTAGTCCCTGGACTCTACAGTGACAGCTCCTCATGTTAGTCTCTGGACTCTACAGTGACAGCTCCTCATGTTAGTCCCTGGACTCTACAGTGACAGCTCCTCATGTTAGTCCCTGGACTCTACAGTGACAGCTCCTCATGTTAGTCCCTGGACTCTACAGTGACAGCTCCTCATGTTAGTCCCTGGACTCTACAGTGACAGCTCCTCATGTTAGTTCCTGGACTACAGTGACGGCTGTAATATAAGGCAGAAGTCCAGGATTAGGTTTGCTTGAAGAGGAAGTACAACCATCAACAGCTGTAAAGATAAATGGGGGGTGAAGAGAGAGGGAAGAAGACAGAGACTGAAAGAAATTGAGGAAGAGAAAAAAGGGAAAGGGGAGCGCTACAGATGAAGAAAGATGAGAGGAAGAAGGTAATGTTGGAGAAAAGTGAGGAGAGGGAGAGGAAAGGGAGAAGAGAAGGGAGGAGAGAGAGGAAAGGGAGGGGAGAAGGAGAGCGAAGGGAGGAGAGAGAGAGGAAAGGGTGGAGAGAGAGAGCATAGGGAGGAAAGCGAAGGGAGGGGGGACAAAAGAGAGAGAAAGGGGAGGAGAAGGAGAGCGAGACTAAGGGGAGGAGAGAGAATAGAAAGGGAGAGCGACCTTGTAAGAACCCACCTATACTTTAGGATCAGCTGCTCATGAGTCATGTTTCCCAGCAGTGCCAGTAGAGCTTGCTGGTTGGCTGAGCTGTGTCTGATTTCACCTTTGACCTTATTTGTGTAGCAAATACTTTAGCCACTCACATTCACCCATGAAATACCTTCCAATGCCCTCTTTCAGAACTGCCATTCTTTCCAACCTATCAGTCTTTCTTTCTGTCTCTCTCTCAGCCTCGCTCTCCCTCTCTTAGCCTCTTTTCGTCTCTCTCTCTTCCTTTCTTTCAGCCTTTCTTCCTATCCCTCTCTCTCTCTTCCTCTCCCTCAGCCTCTGTCTCAGCCTCTCTTCCTATCCGTAAGCCTCTGTCTCAGCCTCTCTTCCTATCCCTCAGCCTCTGTCTCAGCCTCTCTTCCTATCCCTCAGCCTCTGTCTCAGCCTCTCTTCCTCTCCCTCAGCCTCTGTCTCAGCCTCTCTTCCTATCCCTTAGCCTCTCTTCCTATCCCTCAGCCTCTGTCTCAGCCTCTCTTGCTCTCCCTCAGCCTCTGTCTCAGCCTCTCTTCCTCTCGCTGGTTCTGGTGGATAACTTCGTTCAGAGTGACTAGGAGGCAAATTGTCGAAAACCAATGACCTTTTACACTTTCACTGTTAGGCTCTTTTAGTCTCTCTCTTTTAGTCTCTCTTGGCCTGTCTTTTACTCTGTCTCTGTTCATCTCTCTCTCAGTCTCTCTCTCAGTCTATGTCTCTCTTTTAGTCTGTAAGTCTCCCTCTCTCTTAGTTTGCTAACCCTAGTCTCTCTTTTAGTCTCTCTCAGTCTTTGTTACTCTGTATTTTAGTTTTGCAGTGTGGTGTGGATGCATGTGTGTGGTGTGTGTGGGGTGTATGTGTGTGTGGGGTGTAGGTGTATGTGGGGTGGAGGTGTGTGTGGGGTGGAGGTGTGTATGGGGAGTGTGATGTGTGGGATGTTTACATACGTCTATGAAACGCATCATGTCATGAATTGGTCTGCTGTACCTAAACACATAGGTCTGCTGAACACTGTAAGGTTGGTCATCTGTCTGGATGACTGTCTACCTGCCTACCTATCTATGTAACCCCCTGTCTGTCTACCTTCCTGTCTGTCTGCTCTGGTCTTGATTGTTTTGGTCTGTCTACACAGTAGAAGCCATGTCAGTTAAACATCATCCCTGCTGAATCTTCTGGCCTGAGATCATCAGTGTGTGTGAGTGTGTCGACTGCCAGACCTTCATTCATGTAAGCCCTCCCTTTATGAATGAATGTCACTCCTAACACAGCTGTGTTGAACATAACACTCCTTTTCCATGAGTAAACGGTTAGCATGCTAGTTCCTGCTAGAATGCTATTTCCTGCTAGTACACTATTTCCTGCTAGTACACTATTTCCTGCTAGCACACTAGTTCCTGCTAGCACACTAGTTCCTGCTAGGACACTTGTTCCTGCTAGGACACTTGTTCCTGCTAGGACACTAGTTCCTGCTAGGACACTAGTTCTTGCTAGCACACTAGTTCCTGCTAGGACACTTGTTCCTGCTAGGACACTAGTTCTTGCTAGGACACTAGTTCTTGCTAGGACACTAGTTCTTGCTAGCACACTAGTTCTTGCTAGCACACTAGTTCCTGCTAGGACACTTGTTCCTGCTAGGACACTAGTTCCTGCTAGGACACTAGTTCCTGCTAGGACACTAGTTCTTGCTAGGACACTAGTTCTTGCTAGCACACTAGTTCTTGCTAGCACACTAGTTCCTGCTAGGACACTTGTTCCTGCTAGGACACTAGTTCCTGCTAGGACACTAGTTCTTGCTAGGACACTAGTTCTTGCTAGCACACTAGTTCTTGCTAGCACACTAGTTCTTGCTAGCACACTAGTTCCTGTTAGCACACTAGTTCTTGCTAGCACACTAGTTCTTGCTAGCACACTAGTTCCTGCTAGGACACTTGTTCCTGCTAGGACACTAGTTCCTGCTAGGACACTAGTTCCTGCTAGGACACTAGTTCTTGCTAGGACACTAGTTCTTGCTAGCACACTAGTTCTTGCTAGCACACTAGTTCCTGCTAGGACACTTGTTCCTGCTAGGACACTAGTTCCTGCTAGGACACTAGTTCTTGCTAGGACACTAGTTCTTGCTAGCACACTAGTTCTTGCTAGCACACTAGTTCTTGCTAGCACACTAGTTTCTGCTAGCACACTAGTTCTTGCTAGCACACTAGTTCCTGCTAGGACACTAGTTCTTGCTAGCACACTAGTTCCTGCTAGGACACTTGTTCCTGCTAGGACACTAGTTCTTGCTAGGACACTAGTTCTTGCTAGGACACTAGTTCTTGCTAGCACACTAGTTCTTGCTAGCACACTAGTTCTTGCTAGCACACTAGTTCCTGCTAGCACACTAGTTCTTGCTAGCACACTAGTTCCTGCTAGGACACTAGTTCCTGCTAGCACACTTGTTCCTGCTATGTGCATAATATATTACATTAAGTGCTATACATTTTACCAGGAGATATTCTTTGTTTTGATTGTTGGACTAGACTTGCAACCAATGAATTGTGTGGAACATATCCAAATGTTTATTCAAATTCCCCCAAAGTCCAAATGTATTGCTTTGATAAATTACTGGATGCAACTGTTCGCTACTTCTGTCATTTTCACCATTTGAAAATGGAAACTGAGACCAAACGCTCTGACAGCAGAGTCCTGTTCAGACAGCAGAGACAAGCATGTGACCTACTTTGGAATATTTCTCACTTCTGTAAGACATGCTCTCAAATTCCCCCTGGAGCAGACCGGGAGAGGGACAGATAGACCAATAGAAGTAGAGAGAGTGAGGTAGAGAGAGATAGAAGTAGAGAGATAGAGATAGAGAGATAGAGAGAGATAGAGATAGAGGTAGAGAGAGTGGGGTAGAGAGAGTGAGGTAGAGATAGATAGAGGTAGAGAGAGATAGAGGTAGAGAGATACAGGTAGAGAGATAGAGGTAGAGAGAGATAGAGGTAGAGAGAGATAGAGGCAGAGAGAGATAGAGGTAGAGAGATAGAGGGGAGAATGAGGTAGCGAGATAGAGCTAGAGAGAGATAGAGGTATAGAGTGAAAGGGAGTTAGAGATGGTTGATGGTAGAGATTCTCACCTGTCTGGCTTAGTTACTGTCTGGGTGACTATGGACGTCACCTGCCAATAGTAAATTGAAAACAACCCTAACACATAATCCAGGCACTAAAAATACCCACTGCAGTGTTGAGCCTCCAGACAGTCCTCTGAACCTTCTTCCCAGCAACACACACACAGACATAACTGCACACGCACACACACACATAACTGCACACGCACACACACATACCCACACACACACAGACATAACTGCACATGCACACACACACACTTAACTGCACACACACACACACACACATAACTGCACATGCACACAAACACACCCACACACACACAGACATAACTGCACACGCACGCACACACACACACACACACACACACACACACACACACACATAACTGCACACACATACATAACTGCACACACATACATAACTGCACACACACACAGAAACATACACACACATATTTGTACACACATATGTACATACGCACACACACACTGTATCTGTACACACAGATTTGTACATTCACATAGTAAAACAACACAGTTACACATTGTGCACAAATATCTGCACTTGCCAACACACACGTGGAAGCCACGCCCACAGATAGACACATGGTCCCTCACATTATCCTTTAGTCTGCCAGACAGCCAGTCAGCTAGTCGACCAGTGAGTAATTCCTGCAGTCAGCCAATGAGCCAGTCATTCTTTTAGACAACCAGTCAGCAGTCAGTAAGTAACTTAGCCAATCAGACAGACAGACAGATAGATAGATAGATAGATAGATAGATAGATAGATAGATAGATAGATAGACAGGCAGATAGACAGACAGACAGACAGACAGACAGACAGACAGACAGCCTGTACAGCAGTACAAATATTTACCACCAAGGTAAATATTCAATTGTATAAAGTAATTTCATTGTTAAAAGTGGCCTATATGTTTGGCCTATATCTCTGGCTTCCTGTTCTAGATATAAAAATGAATATTTTATACCTTCCTCATGGCTGTAACAAGTGTACCCTGGGTTTAAAACACATTTCTAAGATGACCTCTAGAGTGGCAAAAATTCAGGTAATGTAGGGTGTCCTGTATGCCCCTTAATGCAATAATGAATTATACAAATAGATAGATAGAACATGTTTTAATGAGTATCTTTAGGTAAATCACGTGATACTGGTCTGAACTGGACTGGTCCTTTCAGTGGGAAAGGTGCTATTATGAAGTTTCCATAGCAACATTGATCGAACACACTCAACTACGCTGATACAGAACTGCAACCAGACAACTCTGCAGCACAAACAACACAGCAAACACATAAACAACACAGCAAACACATAAACAACACAGCAAACACATAAACAACACAGCAAACACATAAACAACACAGCAAACAAATAAACAACACAGCAAACACATAAACAACACAGCAAACACATAAACAACACAGCAAACACATAAACAACACAGCAAACACACAAACAACACAGCAACACTTGTGCACATTAAATCATAATTGAAGCAATGATATTCTCACAGTTCATTTGTCTAGAGAGGTCTGCCACTGTCTGTTTCCTATTATAAACGTGTCACATCCTTCCATCCTGCTGGAAGGCGATAGAGAATCTCTGTCAGGTCTGTCCAGACAAGACGGCCTTTCATGGAGCTCTGCTCTCTCTTTCATGGAGCTCTGCTCTCTCTTTCATGGAGCTCTGCTCTCTCTTTCATGGAGCTCTGCTCTCTCTTTCATGGAGCTCTGCTCTCTCTTTCATGGAGCTCTGCTCTCTCTTTCATGGAGCTCTGCTCTCTCTTTCATGGAGCTCTGCTCTCTCTGTGCTCTGCTCTCTCTTTCATAGAGCTCTGCTCTCTCTTTCATGGAGCTCTGCTCTCTCTGTGCTCTGCTCTCTCTTTCATGGAGCTCTGCTCTCTCTTTCATGGAGCTCTGCTCTCTCTTTCATGGAGCTCTGCTCTCTCTCTGCTCTGCTCTCTCTTTCATAGAGCTCTGCTCTCTCTTTCATGGAGCTCTGCTCTCTCTGCTCTGCTCTCTCTTTCATGGAGCTCTGCTCTCTCTTTCATGGAGCTCTGCTCTCTCTGTGCTCTGCTCTCTCTTTCATGGAGCTCTGCTCTCTCTTTCATGGAGCTCTGCTCTCTCTTTCATAGAGCTCTGCTCTCTCTTTCATGGAGCTCTGCTCTCTCTTTCATGGAGCTCTGCTCTCTCTTTCATGGAGCTCTGCTCTCTCTTTCATGGAGCTCTGCTCTCTCTTTCATGGAGCTCTGCTCTCTCTTTCATGGAGCTCTGCTCTCTCTTTCATGGAGCTCTGCTCTCTCTTTCATGGAGCTCTGCTCTCTCTTTCATGGAGCTCTGCTCTCTCTGCTCTGCTCTCTCTTTCATGGAGCTCTGCTCTCTCTGCTCTGCTCTCTCTTTCATGGAGCTCTGCTCTCTCTTTCATGGAGCTCTGCTCTCTCTTTCATGGAGCTCTGCTCTCTCTTTCATGGAGCTCTGCTCTCTCTTTCATGGAGCTCTGCTCTCTCTGTGCTCTGCTCTCTCTGTGCTCTGCTCTCTCTTTCATGGAGCTCTGCTCTCTCTTTCATGGAGCTCTGCTCTCTCTTTCATAGAGCTCTGCTCTCTCTTTCATGGAGCTCTGCTCTCTCTTTCATGGAGCTCTGCTCTCTCTTTCATGGAGCTCTGCTCTCTCTGCTCTGCTCTCTCTTTCATGGAGCTCTGCTCTCTCTGTGCTCTGCTCTCTCTTTCATGGAGCTCTGCTCTCTCTTTCATGGAGCTCTGCTCTCTCTTTCATGGAGCTCTGCTGTCTCACCACAGGAATGTCAGTAGCACACCTGACTCAGCTCAGCACCAAGCTGCTGCAACATCAGCACAGTTCCACTGTTCTGTTTAATGTCCTCTGTTTGAGGAAGCATGTATTCATTTAGCACAGTTGTATGTTGTGTGTTCAGGGTGCTGATGGTGTGTTCAGGGTGGTGATGGTGTGTTCAGGGTGCTGATGGTGTGTTCAGGGTGCTGATGGTGTGTTCAGGGTGCTGATGGTGTGTTCAGGGTGCTGATGGTGTGTTCAAGGTGCTGATGGTGTGTTCAGGGTGCTGATGGTGTGTTCAGGGTGCTGATGGTGTGTTCAGGGTGGTGATGGTGTGTTCAGGGTGCTAATGGTGTGTTCAGGGTGCTGATGGTGTGTTCAGGGTGCTGATGGTGTGTTCAGGGTGCTGAGGGTGTGTTCAGGGTGCTGATGGTGTGTTCAGGGTGCTGATGGTGTGTTCAGGGTGGTGATGGTGTGTTCAGGGTGCTAATGGTGTGTTCAGGGTGCTGATGGTGTGTTCAGGGTGCTTAACAGTTAGTTAAGAGTTAAGTGTTCTATGGGCAAATGTGAAGCCCTCAGTAATATTGCTTGTAAAAAGTGCTATAGGAATAAAGGTTGATTTGATTTGTGTGTGTGTGTATGAAGTGTGTGTGCTTTGAGAGCATTATTACGTAACTGGCAAATATACTTTGACACTGAGTCACTCACAGAGTGGTATCACACACAGTACCACACACAGTACCACACACAGTACCACACACAGTACCACACACAGTACCACACACAGTATCACACACAGTACCACACACAGTATCACACACAGTACCACGCACGTACCACACACAGTATCACACACATTACCACACACAGTATGACACACAGTACAACACACAGTACCACACACACAGTACCACACACAGTACCACACACAGTACCACACACAGTACCACACACATGCCACACACACGTACAACACACAGTATCACACACAGTATCACACACAGTACCACACACACATGCCACACACACGTACAACACACAGTACCACACACAGTACCACACAAACTCCATGCAGGCTAACTGCTGGTTTGACTGCCCCCTCCTCCCCCTCCTCTCTCACTTTCTTTCTGTCCCTCATTCCTCCTGTCCCCATCTCAAGCTTTCTAAAATGGCAGAAGGGCTGCAATGTTAGAAATGTAGATTAATAAAACGTTCTTAAAAAATAATCTGGCCTTTTTCTTGATGTTGACCCAGTATTATTTATATCCTGTGAATACCTTCCTGCCTGCCCTTGGCTCTGGACCAGTACTATTCATATTAAGGGTATTTATACAATGGGCAGGGCCAAGCATAACATTTGAGTCAAAACATACCTTAGGGCATTTAAAATAAATACATCTGAAGTTATATCATGTAAATATACTTTATGGCACATCCAACATACCTCATGGCATTTCACTATACTTTATGAATATAAAATAACTATACTTTCCAATGGTCAATTGACAGTCTGTATGTGTGTAAAAGTGTCTAATTTTTCAGGCTTGTTGGATCTGTGAGTGGTTGTGGAAACACAACCTTGTGTAATTGTGGAGTTTGAGCTAGACTAAGCTGCCACAAAAAAAAAAATCAAACTCAGTTTGTGTGTAAATGATCATACATACACTCTCTCTCTGCCCCCCCCCCCCACACACACACACAGACACACACACTCATACTCTCTCTTTCTGCCCCCCACCCCATCCCACCCACACACACAAATACACACAATGTTGTAAAACATTGTAAAACATTTTGTACCTTATGTCAAAGTATTTGGTCTTCTTTTCAGTTGTGTTAGTGAAACAGTGCTGTAGGAGTATATTGCTGTCTTTGTCCGCATACACAAACACCCAGGACCAGGCGGACTAATAAAATAACACGAATAAGCTGGCATCTAAACTGTTGCATGTTTACCCACATGGCAAAGACAAGGTGGCCTTTCTCAGTGAGTGCAAAGGAACTCAGGTTAGATCAGGGATCCATTGTAGGACGCCCGGGCTGCCTGCTACTTCTACAATAACAACTTCTCACAGTGGCGCCTGGAGCTCGGGTGGAAGAAACTGTTCCACCTTTCTCAAGAGAAAAAGTTAACGTCAGGCTGCTTTAGGGTTGATGTACGGCCTCTCAGAGACCCACATGCTGCACCAGGGCCTCTCAGAGACCCACATGCTGCACCAGGGCCTCTCAGAGACCCACATGCTGCACCAGGGCCTCTCAGAGGGTCACATGCTGCACCAGGGCCTCTCAGAGGGTCACATGCTGCACCAGGGCCTCTCAGAGGGCCACATGCTGCACCAGGGCCTCTAAAAGACCCACATGCTGCACCAGGGCCTCTCAGAGGGTCACATACTGCACCAGGGCCTCTCAAAGACCCACATACTGCACCAGGGCCTCTCAGAGGGCCACATGCTGCACCAGGGCCTCTCAGAGGGTCACATGCTGCACCAGGGCCTCTCAGAGGACCACATACTGCACCAGGGCCTCTCAGAGGACCACATACTGCACCAGGGCCTCTCAGAGACCTACATGCTGCACCAGGGCCTCTCAGAGGGCCACATGCTGCACCAGGGCCTCTCAGAGGGTCACATGCTGCACCAGGGCCTCTCAGAGGACCACATACTGCACCAGGGCCTCTCAGAGGGTCACATACTGCACCAGGGCCTCTTAGAGGACCACATGCTGCACCAGGGCCTCTCAGAGGACCACATGCTGCACCAGGGCCTCTCAGAGGGCCACATACTGCACCAGGGCCTCTCAGAGACCCACATGCTGCACCAGGGCCTCTCAGAGACCCACATACTGCACCAGGGCCTCTCAGAGACCCACATACTGCACCAGGGCCTCTCAGAGGGTCACATACTGCACCAGGGCCTCTCAGAGGACCACATGCTGCACCAGGGCCTCTCAGAGGGCCACATACTGCACCAGGGCCTCTCAGAGACCCATATACTGCACCAGGGCCTCTCAGAGACCTACATGCTGCACCAGGGCCTCTCAGAGGACCACATACTGCACCAGGGCCTCTCAGAGACCTACATGCTGCACCAGGGCCTCTCAGAGACACACATGCTGCACCAGGGCCTCTCAGAGACCTACATGCTGCACCAGGGCCTCTCAGAGGACCACATACTGCACCAGGGCCTCTCAGAGGGCCACATGCTGCACCAGGGTCTCTCAGAGGGTCACATGCTGCACCAGGGCCTCTCAGAGACCCACATTCTGCACCAGGGCCTCTCAGAGACCCACATGCTGCACCAGGGCCTCTCAGAGACCCACATGCTGCACCAGGGCCTCTCAGAGACCCACATACTGCACCAGGGCCTCTCAGAGACCCACATTCTGCACCAGGGCCTCTCAGAGACCCACATGCTGCACCAGGGCCTCTCAGAGACCTACATGCTGCACCAGGGCCTCTCAGAGGGTCACATGCTGCACCAGGGCCTCTCAGAGACCCACATGCTGCACCAGGGCCTCTCAGAGGACCACATACTGCACCAGGGCCTCTCAGAGACCTACATGCTGCACCAGGGCCTCTCAGAGACACACATGCTGCACCAGGGCCTCTCAGAGACCCACATGCTGCACCAGGGTCTCTCAGAGACCCACATGCTGCACCAGGGCCTCTCAGAGGGTCACATGCTGCACCAGGGCCTCTCAGAGGGTCACATGCTGCACCAGGGCCTCTCAGAGACCCACATGCTGCACCAGGGCCTCTCAGAGACCTACATGCTGCACCAGGGCCTCTCAGAGACCCACATGCTGCACCAGGGCCTCTCAGAGGGTCACATGCTGCACCAGGGCCTCTCAGAGACCTACATGCTGCACCAGGGCCTCTCAGAGACCCACATGCTGCACCAGGGCCTCTCAGAGGGTCACATGCTGCACCAGGGCCTCTCAGAGACCCACATGCTGCACCAGGGCCTCTCAGAGGACCACATGCTGCACCAGGGCCTCTCAGAGGGTCACATGCTGCACCAGGGCCTCTCAGAGGACCACATACTGCACCAGGGTCTCTCAGAGGACCACATGCTGCACCAGGGCCTCTCAGAGGGCCACATGCTGCACCAGGGCCTCTCAGAGACCCACATGCTGCACCAGGGCCTCTCAGAGGGCCACATGCTGCACCAGGGCCTCTCAGAGGACCACATACTGCACCAGGGCCTCTCAGAGACCCACATGCTGCACCAGGGCCTCTCAGAGACCCACATGCTGCACCAGGGCCTCTCAGAGGACCACATGCTGCATGCTCATCACTGTGCTCTCTTTAGCCTGGGCCAACACATGAAAAAAAAATTCTTCCGTCAAAATAATCAAACACACGTGATACACACAAAGAGGCCACTGCAAATCATTTAGACATTCACTGCTACTGGGGTAAAACATGCTTTTTATAAAGACACATTTGGGGAAAATGCGTTAAATCGTTACATGTGAGCACACAGACAAACACACAGACACACTTACTCTCTGAGGGGTAGAAGGGCTGCATGTCGATTTTGTGCACCTCCTTTGCATAGTATTCCTCCTCGCTCCGCTGGCGCTCGCACGTTGCTGCCCTTTCGTTGGCTTTTTCTTGCAACAGGTCCCGAGTGCTGTTATAGATGGCAACGATGTCTCGAGACACCTCCTCGGGCTCGGGAAAGTTCTCAGGAGGGCTCGTGAGCTTCAGCTTGCTCAGAATCTGCCCTCTGATCGCCTCTTTCCTCTTCTTCATGAACTGGTCCATATCCAGAGGACTACATGTCGACAAACTGACCGCCACTGTGGCTATATCCAAGGTCAACATTAAACTTATAATGTAGTAGTTCATCTTTATCACATAAAATAGTACGGCACCCTTTTGAAAAAAAATCTAAAATGTATGAACTAAAAGTTAAACAAAATGGGAAAAAACACTTACATGATTTACCTTAAATGTTATAAACCTAATAATGAATGTGCTTGCTGATGTTGTAGCCCAGCTGTCTGGTATCAGCAACCCTTAAATGTCACTTGAAAATCCATGAATGTACCTTGAAAGCGAAATGATCTATATGATCCTTAAGGGAAGCAGTAATATGACATTCCATATAACTTCATTTTTAATTCCCCCATAACTAGTGCGTTAAGGTAACCAAACGCCCATTAAACGACTCTCAAACTAAACACAAAAACCCTTTGAAGAACAACAATATAAAACCAACCAGGTTACTATATCCAGCTGAGCGACAGACGGAGAGGCGGCTCTGTGCATCAGAACCCTGTGCTTCCAAACTCTCCGCAGTCCTGCGCTTCACTCCAGACCCACAACAGACCCCCTCTCCAGACCCCCGCTCCAGACCCCCGCTCCACTCCAGACCCCCGCTCCAGACCCCCGCTTCACTCCAGACCCCCGCTTCACTCCAGACCCCCGCTCCAGACCCCCGCTTCACTCCAGACCCCCGCTTCACTCCAGACCCCCGCTTCACTCCAGACCCCCGCTTCACTCCAGACCCCCGCTTCACTCCAGACCCCCGCTTCACTCCAGACCCCCGCTTCACTCCAGACCCCCGCTCCAGACCCCCGCTCCAGTCCGTCTGGGACCTCTGTTAAGGGAGATCTGAAGTCCAGCAGATCATTTATTCCTGACCCAGAGTCCTCCTGGCACGAGGAGCGAGTCGATTTGGAAAATGAAACGTGTTGTTTTTTAACGTCGTTAAAAAACGTTATCGTTTCAGTCTATTGCAGTGAAAATAAGGTATAACAAAGTTAAGTAAGTTGCTTATCATCGAGAAGTTTCCACACAAATATAAAGAGTTTCCAGAGCTTCCTCAGGTCGGTCCTATATGCTCCTGTGCAGCGCATGCCAGCGGACAGCATCAGCGCACGAGCCTCTGTAGGAGGTCAGCCCTCTGCTTCCCTGTCTACAGTCTGAAGTTGTGGTCAGTTTAGTCACTTTCAGACCGGTAGACTCTTTCAACTCCAGGTTACCAGAAGATTTATTGTAAATATGAGTGTTGGGCATGCCCAACGGCACAGGGGCACCACGGGGTCCTAACGCCCGAAGGCTCGTGCACGCAGCACTTTGAAGGGTCTGTTGTATGCAGCGAGTAAACATAATATCTAACTTTGAAATTACATTTTTGGGGCTGGACGACAAAATAAGATACGTAAGGCCTAAAGATAATGTATAAATGGCTTAGTAGGGGGAATAGTAACGCTGGGCTTCCAAAGGCATTCAGTTGAATGGTGCTTTATTTGAATGGTCATATAAACAGATAAGTCTGTGAACTTACAGTATAAGATCTGTGGTCTCTAGGAGTAAATCAAATCAACATTTATTTGTATAGCCCTTTTTACAAGCAATGTCACAGAGGGCTTCACATATGCCCATAGAACTGCCCCTCAACCATAGGGAAGGAGTAGGGAAGGTTAAAACTATCTGATTACTTTTTATGGTTACAAATGACGCCTCCTCTCTCCTCTCCCCCTGACGCCTCCTCTCCTCCTGATACCTCCTCTCCTCCTGACGCCTCCTCTCCTCCTGACGCCTCCTCTCCTCATAACGCCTCCTGTCCTCCTGACGCCTCCTCCTGACGCCTCCTCTCCTCCTAACGCCTCCTGTCCTCCTAACGCCTCCTCTCCTCCTGAAGCCTCCTCCTGATGCCTCCTCTGTACTCTCCTTATAACACCTCCTATCCTCCTAACGCCTCATCTCCTCCTGATGCCTCCTCTCTCCTCTTCTCCTATCGCCTCCTCTCCTCCTGATGCCTCCTCTCCTCTCTCCTCCCAACGCCTCCTCTCCTCCTGATGCCTCCTCTCCTCCTGATGCCTCCTCTCTCCTCCTCTTGATGCCTCCTCTCCTCCTGACACCTCCTCTCCTCTCTCTTCTCCTCCTGATGCCTCCTCTCCTCCTAACGCCTCCTCTCCTCTCTCCTCTCCTAACGCCTCCTCTCCTCCTGATGCCTCCTATCCTCCTGATGCCTCCTCTCTCCTCTCCTCCTGAAGCCTCCTCTTCTCCTGATGCCTCCTCTTTCCTCTCCTCCTAAGCCTTCCTCTCTCCTCCTCTCCTCTCTCCTCCTCTCCTCTCTCCTCCTCTCCTGATGCCTCCTCTCCTCTCTCCTTTCCCACAGTAACAACGCTGCTGTGCCAGGTAGATTTACGTTTATGCTCCTCAGAAAAAATTCCCACTTTTTTTTCATCATTTGCCAACTCTTTATTCCTACCCCTTCTGTTTCCCCCCCCCCCCCCCCCCCCCCCTCACAGCCATTCATCAGGTGTGACAGGCTCTCAGAATCCAGACCACTGGTGTGAACCAGATGTTGTCACTAAATCAGTTCCCACATAGACAGATGTAAGAGCAGTAGAGGTGTGTATTGGGAGTGTGTGTGTGTGTGTGTGTGTGTGTGTGGGGGGGGGACGTGTGTGTATGGAGTGTAAAGAGAGAACGTATATGTGGTGTATGTGCAGGGAGTTGTGTATGGTGTATGTTTGGTTTGGTGTGTGTGTGCGTTCTGTGTTGGATGTTTTGTATGGTGTGTGTGGGTAGTATGTGTGTTTGGGGGGTGTGGGTAGGGTGTGTTTTTGGGAGTCTGTGTTTAAGGGGTGTGGGTAGGGTGTGTGTTTGGGAGTCTGTGTTTAAGGGGTGTGGGTAGTGTTGTGTTTGGGGGGGGGGGTGTTTAGGGGTGCAGTGGCAGTTTTACATTGATTTACACCCAGGGTGACCCCCTTTGAGTAGAACCACACACAAATCTGACAAAAGTTATATTTTGATGAACATAAAAGAAAGTGAACATTTCTCAATTGCACAAATCCTTCATTAGAACACACTGGATTATCACACCTAAAATAATCCAGTTACTGAACTATTGCAAATTGAGACCATTAAAGGGGAGTCCTGTGTATCTGATGAGGTAGATGGCAGCTCTTCATCCCTAGGCAGAGACTATTCCAGTCCTTTGTAGTGGTGAGGTGGGGGGCTCACCCTGGCCAGTGGTTGAGTTAATGGGAAATCATAAGAATGATATGGTAAGATTGATTATGTTATACAGCTTAAACAGCCTGGGGTCAAATTGACACTAAACATTCTAGGATTGTTACATAAACATGTTCTCACAGCAAAAAGCAAATGTTCGTCTTTGAAACTAACTTAAGATTTGTTAAACGATAATGTTAAGCTAATTACATGTTGACCCTGCTAACCCTAACACTGCTAACCCTAACACCTGCTAACACCTGCTAACACCTGCTAACACCTGCTAACACCTGCTAACACCTGATAACCCTGCTAATACTGCTAACCCTGCTAACCCTAACCCTGCTAACCCTAACACGTGATAACCCTGCTAACACTGCTAACCCTGCTAACCCTAACACGTGATAACACTGCTAACACCTGCTAACCCTGCTAACACGTGATAACACTGCTAACCCTAACACTGCTAACACCTGCTAACACTGCTAACCCTAACACCTGATAACACCTGCTAATCCTAACACCTGCTAACCCCACTAACCCTAACACTGCTAACACCTGCCAACCCTAACACGTGATAACCCTGCTAACACTGCTAACCCTAACACCTGATAACACCTGCTAATCCTAACACCTGCTAACCCTAACATCTGCTAACCCTGCTAACACGTGATAACACTGCTAACCCTAACACTGCTAACACCTGCTAACACTGCTAACCCTAACACCTGATAACACCTGCTAATCCTAACACCTGCTAACCCCACTAACCCTAACACCTGCTAACCCTAACACTGCTAACACCTGCCAACCCTAACACGTGATAACCCTGCTAACACTGCTAACCCTAACACCTGATAACACCTGCTAATCCTAACACCTGCTAACCCTAACATCTGCTAACCCTGCTAACACGTGATAACACTGCTAACCCTAACACTGCTAACACCTGCTAACACTGCTAACCCTAACACCTGATAACACCTGCTAATCCTAACACCTGCTAACCCCACTAACCCTAACACCTGCTAACCCTAACACTGCTAACACCTGCCAACCCTAACACGTGATAACCCTGCTAACACTGCTAACCCTAACACCTGATAACACTTGCTAATCCTAACACCTGCTAATCCTAACACCTGCTAACCCTACTAACCCTAACATCTGCTAACCCTGCTAACACCTGCTAACCCTAACATTGCTAACACCTGCTAGCCCTAACACCTGCTAACCCTGCTAACCCTAACACTGCTAACCCTAACACCTGATAACCCTGCTAACCCTAACACTGCTAACATCTGCTAACCCTGCTAACACCTGCAGTGCCCCCTGAGCGACTGTAACACATGCCTTCCCTTCCCATTAAAGGATATTAGAACCTATAACCTCTTGAAATGCAGCTACACTTACTCTGGTTCAGGAACACAACACACAGCATGTCCATGAATACTAACATTCACTCTTGACAACAACCACTTGTCTTGGATGCATAGATCTTTTATTATTAAGGCACACAAGTAACAAAAACAAGGTTTATGTACAGGCTAATTTAATATCTAATACTGGGCTGTTCAGCATGTCAGGGTTTAAGTTAACTTTCTGATAACTATCTGTTTCTGATAACTATCTCCCTGGCTGGTAGAAAGAGGAGGAGTCAGTCTGACCCACTGTCCCCTCCCCCGCCAGCCTGCCCCCCCTCCTCCTCGCTCTCCTTATCCCAGTCCTTCATGGAGGCTCCCATCATGAAGTCATCCCTGAGAACACTCCATGCTGGCTTCTCCTCTGCTGCCTGCACACACAACACACACACACACACACACACATAACCAGCTTTATTCACCATGTATGTTCACAAAGAAAACTGCTTTTTGTGGGAGGGAGGTGCATACAATAAACTTAAGAATCGTAATTATGAAAGGTAGCAACATTCAATAGTCTAAATAATTGTATAATAACACTATACAATGGACAATATAAAATAAAAATAAACATACACAAAAACAAAATACCTCAGTACTACAAGACACCTAACATATCAACCATGCTTTGAAATATTGTTAAATGACTTAATGATGCCTCAGGTTCTTCAAGTTCAGAAATCTACTAGACAGCAGTGCCACCTTCAGGATAGATAAAGCCACTGCACCAGGCCTGGCTAACCTCACACACAGACCCACAGCTACAGACTCTCCGCGCAGCACAGACCCTCAGTGGGGCACAGACCCACAGCTACAGACCCCCAGTGGGGCACAGACCAGAACCTACTGTGTGTTTGAAGGTGACGGCCCCTCTGGCCTCGGCCCCCCCGGCCTCGCCCCCCCGCAGGACGCTGATGAAGTCTCTTCTGGAGATGGAGGACAGCAGCTTCACCTTCTTCCTGTCTGAACCCCCCACCTCCTTCACCTTCACATCCAGAGTCTTCTGGTGGCTCCTTACAGCATTGAACAGCTGCACCACCCCCCTGAGGACAACACACACACACGGACAGACACACACACGGACAGAAACACACACACGGACAGAGACACACACAGTCACACACACAGGGACAGAGACACACACAGTGACACACACAGGGACAGAGACACACACAGTGACACACACAGGGACAGAGACACACACAGAGACACACACAGTCACAGACACAGGGACAGAGACACACAGAGTGACACACACAGGGACAGAGACAAACACAGTCACACACACAGGGACAGAGACAAACACACGGACAGAGACACACACAGTCACACACACAGGGACAGAGACACACACAGAGACAAACACAGTCACACACACAGGGACGGAGACAAACACAGTCACACACACACAGGGACAGAGACACACACAGACAGAGTTACACACACATGGGCGGAGAGACACACACGAACAGAGACACACACACGCACAGAGACATTTATTACAGCTGTCACTTATTACATGTATGCCTATGTATCTATGTGTGTTTGCGTGAGTGTGAGAGAAAGTGTGTGCGTGTGTGAGAAAAAGTGAGCGTGTAAGAGAGAGTGAGTGTGTGAGAGAGAGTGAGTGCGAGTGAGTGTGAGAAAAAGTGAGTGTGTGAGAGAGTGTGTGAGACTGAGTGTGTGTGAGAGATAGAGTGTGTGTATGTGAGAGAGTGTGTGTGTGTGTGTTTGACAGTGTGTGTGTGTGTGTGTGTGTGTGTGAGAGAGTCAGGCTGACCTGGTAGCGATCCTCTGAAGGCTCTTCTCCTTCTCTCGGTCTGTCACCACATCAGGCTTTTGTCTGCACATCTCCTCCCAAGTTCTCCTCTTCTGAACCTGCCGCACAGCAACATATCACTGTTACAGTATCACATCACTGTTACAGTATCACATCAGTGTTACAGTATCACCACACCGTGACAGTATCACCACACTGTCACAGTATCACATCAGTGTTACAGTATCACATCAGTGTTACAGTATCACATCACTGTTACAGTATCACATCAGTGTTACAGTATCACATCAGTGTTACAGTATCACATCACTGTTACAGTATCACATCAGTGTTACAGTATCACATCAGTGTACAGTATCACATCACTGTTACAGTATCACATCAGTGTTACAGTATCACATCACTGTTACAGTATCACATCACTGTTACAGTATCACATCAGTGTTACAGTATCACATCAGTGTTACAGTATCACATCACTGTTAGAGTATCACATCAGTGTTAGAGTATCACATCAGTGTTACAGTATCACATCAGTGTTACAGTATCACATCACTGTTACAGTATCACATCACTGTTAGAGTATCACATCAGTGTTACAGTATCACATCAGTGTTAGAGTATCACATCAGTGTTACAGTATCACATCAGTGTTACAGTATCACATCAGTGTTACAGTATCACATCACTGTTAGAGTATCACATCAGTGTTAGAGTATCACATCAGTGTTACAGTATCACATCAGTGTTACAGTATCACATCAGTGTTACAGTATCACATCAGTGTTACAGTATCACATCACTGTTAGAGTATCACATCAGTGTTAGAGTATCACATCAGTGTTACAGTATCACATCAGTGTTACAGTATCACATCAGTGTTACAGTATCACATCAGTGTTACAGTATCACCACACCGTGACAGTATCACCACACTGTCACAGTATCACATCAGTGTTACAGTATCAAATCACTGTTACAGCAACACATCACTGTTAGAGTATCACATCAGTGTTACAGTATCACATCAGTGTTAGAGTATCACATCAGTGTTACAGTATCACATCACTGTTAGAGTATCACATCAGTGTTACAGTATCACATCAGTGTTACAGTATCACATCAGTGTTACAGTATCACATCAGTGTTACAGTATCACCACACTACTGTAATTAAGATGTTTGCTACGCTTAATGTGCCTGGTAAATACAGACCCTTCCCTGAAAACCCTTGTACCAAAACATTGTTGGTACAAGACTAATGCTTGATCTTCAGCTGTTATAGGGTGTTACTTATGTGACTTATTAGTATTACTTTTGTTATTTATTACAGGAAAACATGTCTTGCCTCTTTCTTCCGTTCCAGCTGTTCCATCCTGTCCTCTTCCCTCCTTCTGTCCAGCTGCTTGTTCTTCAGCAGAATGCTGGGTTTGCTGTCTGGGGTTTTCTTCATCAGGATCTTCGCCATGGCCTCAGCCCAGCCCGCATTAGGGTTACCCTCCTCTTCACTGTTATTATTTTCTTCCGACCTGCTCCCTCCATCTTCATCCTCTGCCTGTTCTCCTTCACTCCTCTCTCCCTCCTCCTCTCCTCCATCACTCTCTCCCTCCTCCTCTCCTCCATCACTCTCTCCCTCCTCCTCTCCTCCATCACTCTCTCCCTCCTCCTCTCCTCCATCACTCTCTCCAACAGAGGCGTGTTCAGCTTCACCTGAGAAATAAACAAGATTTTATTAAAACAAACTTATGGACAGCGATGCGTTATCTGTTAACATTGGTGGTGCCAAACTAGGTAGTTCCACCTAACTAGTTCCACCTAACTAGTTCCACTGACAGCTGGACTGTGTTTCAGGATATATAATATATAATGATAAGGATTTATAATATATAATGTGTCTGAGTACTGGAGGGTTTAATACTCCGAAGCATCACAGCTGAGTTCAGTAGGTTTGTAAACAGCGGAGCCTGAAACAGTCATTTATTTATATATTTTATATTTAACACATTGATGTCAGCAGCTATAATTTAAGAATTTAAAGGAATATATGAAAATGAAAAACAGTAAAATTACTTAATAACTCAGATGACCCTCCCACATGTGTTTCTGCTGCAGTCGCCATTATTGTACCGGAACTGAATAGAAAAGTGCACCAGTAACACTCTTCCGTGTTGAAAAGTGCACCAGTAAAACCTTTCCGTGTTGAAAAGTGCACCCGTAAAACACTTCCGTGTTGAAAAGTAAAGAAAGTTTCTTGTCCACTAGGAGGCTACAGTGGGGTACATGTACTGTATGAAGATATTAAGTGAAGATTTTATTTTAATCATGAGGATTCCTCCGTCAGGAGGAAACCTATTGTTATTGTAGGAATTCCGAGGGGGGGGGGGGGGGGTACAGGCCACGCCCCTTTTTAAAAGTGATGCAATTTGTACCCCTATTGTCCTAGAATCCTGAAATTCATTACAGATGCCTTATTTGTCTGCACAACCTATAGTGGCAAACCCATAGATTTGTCTGTACATCATACATTTATCAAATGTGTTTTTTCGCTACTCCCCATAATTTGCAGTTATCATCGTCAGAGGAACCCTCACAAAATGTATCAATAGGATTTTTGATTTTGATAATTGTTTGTCCGCTACAGCCAAGGGGGCGCTACAGGCCACACCCCAATATGCCTTTTTAAAAGTGATGTAATTTGTATCTCTTTTGTCCTGGAATCCTGAAATTCATTCCATATGCCTCATTCCTCACGACGAACAAAAAAGCTTCAACAACTCATAATGGCAAATCTTTAGATTTTTCTATACAATATATATTTATGAAACATGTTTTTTCACTACTACTTCTACAATTCAAATCCAATCATCCCCACTTTTGGCTGGCAACATAGTCAGACCAAGCCTCACAAGTGATTGTGTTTATACTTTGTGTTAAATCCAGAAGGAATCAAACCATGGATGACTAAAAGTAAAAAGAAAGACAGTAGAAAGAGGAAAATGTATATTCTTATATTTATATACTTTTACAAAGTTGTTACACCGTAACAAACCACAAGCAAAAGTGTTTTACAAGCTGATTTCCAGGTTCAGTGAGTATCAAAAATAACCCTGATTTAGCCTTGCTAACACATCAGGATTCATTGCTGCAAAAGTCATCGGACCACTAACCACAGCTAAAACTATGTAAATAGTTATAATAACTTAATAACAATGTAACAACGTAGTAATAACTGGTATAAAGTGTAATAACAACTTAATAACAGTGTAACAATGTGGTAATAAGTGATATTAAGTGTAATATCAACTTAATAACAGTGTAACAATGTGGTAATAAGTGGTATAAAGTGTAATACCAACTTATACTGTTGATAATATACTATTGATCATGGATGCTAACTGTATTTCGTTACTCTGTACTTGTACCTGTGTAATGACAATAAAGTTGAATCTAATCTAATCTTCAGTCAATCCTGGGGAAGATTGGACAAATGTTGTAGGAGTAGTAGCGAAGAAAAATGTTTGCTAAATCTATATTGTACAGAAAAATCTAAGGGCTTGCCATTATGAGTTGTTGAGACTTTATTCTTCATCGTGACGAATGTGGAATCTGTAATGAATTTCAGGACTCTACAACAAAAGGGATACAAATTGGTTTCACTTGGACAAAACTTTTTACTCTTTTGGTCTAAGGGTTGCCATTTACTTAAAATTTGCAAGAATAATTTAATTCTCTTGCAATGGAAAGTGCACCCTGCAAGTTTGGTGTGACTATGTCACAGATTTGAATGAATGAATGTAAGAATTGCTGAGACCAGTGTCATGATCCATCCAGCAGCCAATAGCAGGGTGAAGGTGGGGGCTAACTCAGCCCACTGTGTCAACAGACTCTTGTGCATGTGAGTTTTTTTGGAGCCACTGGGTCTGGCATGACAGAGAGAGGATTTGCAAGACAGCCTTAGCCTTTAGCCAAGCAGTCACATTTCAAATATTCATTATTAATCTACTTTTCATCTTACATTCAACTTTTTCTCAGATTTGAATACAACACATTGTCAAGAGTCTACATAAGAACTTATTGATTGATTCGGACTATCAGTTTTTGCTTGGCACTTGTATAAACATTAAATTAGTCTTAGCAATAAATTAGATGTATTTCATTTAAATCATTTTGAAAGATATGAACTTAGCTATTGAATGGGGTTGTATATATTGTAGTGTGTTGTGGGGGTTCTTCTGACGATGATAACTGCAAATTATGGGGAGTAGCGAAAAAACACATTTGATAAATGTATGATGTACAGACAAATCTATGGGTTTGCCACCATGGGCGTCGTTAGCCCTGTTTTAGGGGGGCTGAAGCCCCCCCTAAATGTTCTTCAGCCCCCCTAAATAATTATCGGGATTATTATCGGGCCGCCGAAGAAACACGATAATTAATAACAATATTTTATTTCGAAAAATTACCGGATGCTCTCGGTTAAATGTCGGTCACTTGAGCGTCAAAAATGTAACCCACAAGTTCGAAAAACTAGTGAAAAACTGTTGTCTTTGGGAATCGCTGGCTGGCTCACATCGGTCTGCGGTACGACTACACCCCACCCCCCCCCCCGTCGACAGAAAATGCCAGGGGCTAAGCCCCCCCTTTCTTTCAATCCTAGAAACGTCCCTGTTTGCCACTATAGGTTGTGCTGACTTTTTTGTTCATCGTGACAAATAAGGCATCTGTAATGAATTTCAGGATTCTAGGACAAAAGGGGTACAAATGGCATCACTTTTAAAAAGGACACAAATGGTCAAATTAGGGCGTAGCTTGTAGCCCCCCTTTTGGTCTCAAGTGGACCAAAATGGGTGTGATAGTTCATAATGTTGTACTGTTTCACCATGCCAAAAACTTTTTACTGCTGTAATCCAAGGGCTGCCATTGACTTTAATGCTACAAGATTTGGAATTCCTACAATAACAATAGGTTTCCTCCTGTCACTTTTCTGGGGAAGAAGCTGTTCCTCAGTCTGCTGGTTTTAGACCGGAGAATCCTGAGGCACCTGCCGAAGGGCAGGAGGGCAAACAGTTTGTGGGCGGGGTGTGAGGAATCTTTTCGGGTGCTGTGAGCTCTACGCAGACAGCGCTTCCTCTGGATGTCCTCGATGGATGGAAGAATAGTCCCAGTGATGCGTTGGGTGGTTTTCACCACCCGCTGCAGTGCCTTGCGCTCTGTGACTGTGCAGTTCCCATACCACACTGTAACACAGTTAGTCAGGATGCACTCGATCCCACAGTGGTAGAAGTTCACCATGACAGCTGAGGACAGGTGGTGTTTCCTCAGTGTTCTCAAGAAAAAGAGACGCTGGTGAGCCTTCTTGATCAGGCCGGAGGTGTTAGTGGTCCGGAACAGGTCATCCGAGATGTGGATCCTCAGGAATTTATAGCTGGAGACACGCTCAACGGCCATCCTGTTGATGTGAATGGGGTCGTGCATGTCTCCCCTCTTCTTCGAGCAGGTTATTGTCACCACACCACATGGCCAGGTGCTGTACTTCCTCTCTGTAGGCATGCTCTGGGGATGCCGTCTGGGCCAGCAGCCTTGCGTGCGTTGATCCGGCTCAGTGTGGTAAGGATGTCTGTTGGGTTGAGTGTTAGGGGTTGGTGGTCTGTAGATGGAGTGATTAAAGTGGCAGAGTCTCTGTTGTTCCTGTCAAAACGAGTGTAGAAGTTGTTCAGCTCGTTCAGGAAGGAGATGTCTGTGGATGGCAGGGTGATGGAGTTCCATACATGCAAATTAAATGTGAAACCTGAAGATATGATTATGCACAATTCTTATCCTTGTTTATCTAACAAACATTTCAATTTGAATAACAATAATTGACCAAATAGTGCCTTGATGAGTGTAGTTTAGGCAGAGTTATGATCTGCTTGGTTTCCTCAGCCTCAGACGGAATGTTATCTAAATTGTGTAACCTGAGCTGTTGTTATGTGGTAGAACTGGTTTCTTTAGCCCATCTTCACTTTGTGTTGTTTCTAAACCTGTCTTCATATAATTTAAGTATTGAGCAGGTAAAGAAACCTTTTCCTACATACCAAACATACATCAGCAGTGCTTGATAGTTTCTTTATAGACCTGTAGCTTTACCTTTATGCACCTGTACCTGTCACATGACAGCTGTTTACCAGGAAGAGATAAGTAGAGTGAGAATCAGGAAGTGAAGAAACTGTAGTGATAAAGAGCTTTGCTTGAGACAAACTTAAGCTCCAAACAACATTTGGAACAACATTTGGAACACTACACTACTTGTGAGTATCGAAATGTTTTACTCAGGATTATTCTTGTTCTACTTGTTCATCAAACAGAAGCCCTGATGTGTGTTCCTAGTCACTGAGTCTAGTAGGAACATGAAGCCCTGATGTGTGTTCCTAGTCACTGAGTCTAGTAGGAACATGAAGCCCTGATGTGTGTTCCTAGTCACTGAGTCTAGTAGGAACATGAAGCCCTGATGTATGTTCCTAGTCACTGAGTCTAGTAGGAACATGAAGCCCTGATGTGTGTTCCTAGTCACTGAGTCTCACTAGTTGGGGAACATCTCCACTTCACACAGTGAAGGACTGAGGATCAGGTTTCAAAGTTTTCTTTTCCTTTCAGAAATGTGCCTATTGATCTTACTTCTGGCCATGTTCTCGGCCACCTATGCGTTGGACAACGGCTTGCTAAGGACCCCCCCGATGGGTTGGATGGCTTGGGAACGATTTCGCTGTAACGTGGATTGTGCAAATGACCCCAAACATTGTATAAGGTACAGAACGTTGTATTACAAGCATGCTAGTTCTAATCCTATGAAGCGATATAAAGATGTGTGCATGCATTCACCTTCCTCTTTCCCCCCTTGTTCTCCCCTTCCTCTTTCTTCCTTCTCTCTCCCCCATTTATTTCCCCCTTCTTCTCTCCCCCGTCTCTCTTTCCCCTCTCTTCTCTCTCCTTAACTCTCTTAATGTCTCTCCCTCAGTGAGAACCTGTTCAAGGACATGGCTGACCGCCTAGCTGAGGACGGCTGGAGGGATCTGGGATACGAGTACATCATGATAGACGACTGCTGGACGTCAATGGAGAGAGACAAAGATGGACGTCTGCAGCCTGATCCAAAGAGGTTTTCCTCTCTGTCCTCTCCTATCTTTCATGCATGTGAAGATGTTTTAGTGCTTAATAGCTGTGAAAGTACCAAGTCAATGAAATTAATATCTTAAGTACAAGTTCAAGACAAAATCTATGTTTTTATTTGACATCTATAAAGTGCAGGTATCAAATACACTCAAGTCGAGCATCTCAGAAGACTGGACATTGAAACAGGAAATCAAGGGAGTTTAAGGGAGGAATAGTTTAAAAAAATAGGAGGATGTGAGACAATTAGCATAGTTCCAGGGCCAGAACACCAGTGAGCTACATGTACATTTTGAGGCTTGACAAAGATACATACCAGAGCTAAAAAAGATGGGGCTACATTTGTGACATCAGCAATGTAGCTTTACAGCAGCAGTATCAAAAGGAGAAATATCAGTGGGCTGTGAGTGTCACACTATGACAAGGTACATCTAACTCACCTCCCCCCACCTCACCTCCCCACATCTCACCTCCCCAGGTTCCCAGGAGGCATTGCTAGCCTGGCTAAGTATGTCCATAACCGAGGTCTGAAGCTTGGCATCTATGCAGACATGGGCCACCAGACCTGTATGGGTTACCCTGGTACCAACCTGAGCACCATCCACACTGATGCCCAGACCTTTGCCAGCTGGGGCGTTGACTTCCTAAAGTTTGACGGCTGCGCTTCCAACCCTGTGGAGCATCAGCTAGGTGAGACCAAGAGACACACAAGCATTTATATGACTTTGTTCATGCAGCAAAATAGTCAATAACAATAATTATTCCAGTGCACACCAGTTACAGCACTGTGATTATTACATCTGTTACACCAGTTACAGCACTGTAGTTATTACATCTTTTACACCAGTTACAGCACTGTAGTTATTAGTAAATTTACTATACTACAGCCTATGTGAGAAACACTTGGTGCATTGCTGTTGCTCAGCTTGTGGTGGTAATAAATCCTCTGTTGAATTTCCTGTTTGATGTTGTAGGGTATCCTCTCATGTCCAAGGCCTTGAATGCCACAGGCAGACCCATCGCATATTCATGCAGCTGGCCCTGTTACAGGGGGGGCCTGCCCCCCAAGGTGAGTCTGACAGGTGGCCGTGTTACAGGGGGGGCCTGGCCCCCAAGGTGAGTCTGACAGGTGGCCCTGTTACAGGGGGGGCCTGGCCCCCAAGGTGAGTCTGACAGGTGGCCCTGTTACAGGGGGGGCCTGCCCTCCAAGGTGAGTCTGACAGGTGGCCCTGTTACAGGGGGGGCCTGCCCTCCAAGGTGAGTCTGACAGGTGGCCCTGTTACAGGGGGGGTCTTGCCCCCAAGGTGAGTCTCACAGGTGGCCCTGTTACAGGGGGGGCCTTGCCCCCAAGGTGAGTCTGACAGGTGGCCCTGTTACAACCTGTTGTTCTTCAAGGAGAATCATGGTTAACAAAAAACAAAAAAGCAAAAGTTATCGTACTCAGAATTTGGCAAGGTACTTTAACCATACATGCAGTCTGACTACAGTACAGTCATCTTGTACTTTAACCATACATGCAGTCTGACTACAGTACAGTCATCTAATACTGACTACAGTACAGTCATCTGGTACTTTAACCATACATGGTTAACCATACGGTCATTGTCTCCATAATGTGTGTACGTTTGCGTAGAGGACCGCACATTCTCCCGTCAGGTTTGTTGTTTATAAATCACAACCTTTACGTGGGAAATGGCGTACGCCCTGTTTATAAATGAGACCCCTGAATATTATTGGTGACTTATGTTCTGTCTATGTATATATTTATTTATTGTGTGCGTACTGCAAGGCGCACACTATGTTATTACTAGCGTTTATTATTATTATTGTGTTCGTGCTGCAAGGCGCACACTATGTTATTACTAGCGTTTATTATTATTCTTACGCCGTTTTTTTGGCTCAAAACACCTACCAGAGTTTTTGACGCATATACACAAAAGTTATATCAAAACGTGCAGCCCCGACATGTGTGCTATGATTTTTCTAAGACTTTTGGCGAACAATTTTGCCAAAAATTGCCAAAAACCACACCAAAAAAATGAATGGGTGTCAATGGAGAGAATGTTTGAGAATGAGCCAAAAAAACGGCGTAAGAATAATAATAATAACTAGAGTGAGTGATGTCATTGCTAGAGTGTAGAGGAGACATAAAAATCAGTGAAAAAATAAAACTCATTCGACTACCATGGCCTCAAATGCACCACTACAGACACAATTTATACATAGAAACGTAGGAAAATGTGTCCTCTAGCTCACACTTGCTTTACTTTATCTGTCAGATTTATTGTTTTAGCTTGACATGCGAAGATTCTACCGCAGCACCCATGAACAGCCTCATAGACTCCCATGTTAAGAGTGGTGGGATAGTAACTAATAAGAAAGAAAACGAACACTTTTTAGAATTGCTCCCAAGAGAACATTTCTTCACTTGTCAACACAAAATGCCTATGTAGACGTTCAGGAAGGGCTCAGCCTGCTTCACGTTAACCTGGTTTTATGATTGGAAACACGGTTTGGCCAGAAATCCTTCCTGTTCGAGGGGTGCTGTAAGTCTTTTCTCTCTGTCCAACTGCCATGACAGTTGCAACTGTCAGGTGCAACTCATTAGTTCGTTAAGCCTAGTTTATGCTCCCGCGTCACTCCCTACGCCGGGGGCGTGGCGCGGTTGTTGAGCATTCGAAGTTCCGCGTCGAGGGTCCGCGTTTACTCTGCAATTCACTGGCATGCCGCCAGGAACAACTGCAAGCAATGGAGACCGAGCAGGAGCTGCTGTTTTTGGAGTGGGAGCTCATCGGTTAACTGTGAACTATACATGGTGTGCAAACTGTGTTGTTCTGAAAATAAATATCAAAACAACTCTTTGAAAACAAACTTGTGTGTTTTATTCTTCTGTATTAAATAATTAACACATTTAAGCACGCACATGACTGATGATGTAGCACTCGGCTTCTGATATTGCTACTCATGCACTCGGCGACCTCCAGCCCCATGTTTGCGCAATCTCCCTCCATGAGTTCGTACTCATTTGGTAGTCTTTGTAATCTTTCATAGAGGAGTTTTATAGATGGTCATATTTTCTGACCTCCTCGATTAATCGCTCGTCTCCTTGGTCCATCGATTTTACCGGTCCAGAAGAACTTTAAAAATGGCGCGGTAGAACGAAAGACCAAAACAGAAAAAGCAGCTGCCGGAAATGACGTTCTGAGCGGACCAATCACAGCGCTTGTGCCGCCGACAACGCAACGCGGAGTCAGGATTTTTTGGAGGTGCGCGGAGGGGCAGTGCGGGAGGAGCGGCGCATGCGGCGCATGCGGCGGGCGACGCATCGCGGGAGCATAAACTAGGCTTTACTTAGCAACGTGCTTGAAAGAGGAGAGACGTGGCCACGAATGACGGTGGCTATTTTACGAACAGTAATTCATTTCACATTTAATAACTTTAATTGGAGGATATTTACTGGAGGAATCAAATTGGCTCTTTTTGTTTCGGGTGTATTTATAAACTGTACACCAACTCAACTCTTCCTCTCTGGCTCTAAGTCTCTAAGGTAAGCGAACATCTTTTTCAACTCTTTCGCTAGCATGCTATCAAAAATGTAGGTTTTTGACTTCTTTAACATTTGGGCTCATAGGTATTCATGTGCTTATCAGTCAGGATTTACAACTGACATTCCAACTAGCTGTAAAGATATGCTGTTTGCTAACATTAGCGACCAATGCTGAAATTAGCCCTTAAGCTAATTGCTAGTGCATCAGCATATGTTTCACTAGCATGCTATCTAAGATGTGGGTTTTTGACTTCTTTAACATTTGGGCTTATATGTATTCATGTGCTTATCAGTCAGGACGGTCGTGGAGGGTTGTGGGGAGGGTAGTGGGGGGGGGTTATTTGTGTGCATTTTGACCGTTTAGGGTCGTTTTCGGAGGGGGGGGGGGCGATCGGCGTTCGCGGGGGGCGGGGGGGCTCGTGCGGGGGGGTTTGAGGGCAGGGTTCATGTGGTGGGGTCCATAGTAATATAACAAGATATTGGGGAGGTGTGTGGGAGGTCGGGTTTATGAGCTATGAGCCTATTTGGGGGAGAGGTTTGAGAATCACGATTGATTTAGTTTCACTTTCAAGCGGAGATTGTGACGTTGCGGGGGGCTCGGGGGGGCGATTTCGGAGGGGTTTGAGGCCAGAGTTAATGTGCTGGGGTCCAGACGAATCGAACCAGGTATTGGGGAGGTGTGTGGGTGGTTGGGATCGGCAGTTCCATAGAGAAACAGTGGGGATTAAATACAGGTCTTTTAGGAATTGCTATTTAAATTGTTGGGGGGGGGGCTTGCTGTAAAACATTCATAATCGTCTGGATACTGGTTGACCTTGCAAACTATTGGCTAGTGTTGTATGGGGAGTCCTGTAGTCCTGTAGTTTATAGATGATTGAACCTGTGTGTCTGCTACTAAGTGATTCATTGCACTGAATGGGTTTATTGACAGTTCATCATTAAGTCATTAATGTACAGACTGCCTGTGTGTATGCACATATATGTATCTATCTATAGATAGATACATATATGTGTATGTGTGTGTGTGTATGTGCATGTGTGTTTTTCTCAATTCATGTTGGATAAAAAGCACTGTTTTTGTTAGTGTGATATCAGAACTGTGTGACCTAGTGCTTTTTGTGAATTTTGATGCTAGCTTATTGCTGAATCCTGATTTGTTACATGTTTGCATGTGGATTGATTTGACATTTAACACAGCTGTATAACTTTATAATGTTATCTGATATTTATAATGCGGTATCATTTTGATAAAAGGTGTATTTCTAATACCAAAGTCATAGCCATTGATGGCCTAGTTTTGGCATTGGATGTATTTGGGTCATTTTACACTCTAAGTTTTTTAAGGCATTTATCACTATTATCAAATTAGAACCAAACTTTTACTATGCTACTGAACTGTAATGTAAAGTGCTACCTGACACAGAGTGACCAATTGTTTACTGCTTGCTTACTACTTAAACTTAAACTGTGGCATTGTGCTCAAGTGGAGCTGTCTTTAATCCTGCTGAAATTAGTGTTTACGCTACTACTAGTGCATCAGCATATGAACACCTGTTGAAAGCTTGATCTGTCACATACCTAAGCAATGGTAGAAGTCATATTCAGAAAATGACTCAACAGTGTCAGTGATGTATGGGGGAGAGTCCCGGGCCAGAGTCACGCACACTCAAAATTTCTTTAGGAATTTTTTTCTAGTTTATTTATTATTTTCCCGCCCCTAAGGATTCCTCAATATTTAGACTACAAAGTCAATATCAGCTTCAAAGTGTTCGTCTTAGTCTCGATTACATTGCTTGTATTGGGATTTCTTTTTCCTGTTTAAAGGACTTTTCTACTCCTGCACATTCTCCCTCCCTTTTCTCCCTCTGTCTCTCTTCCTTCCAGGTGAACTACACTCTGTTAGGAGAGATCTGTAATGTTTGGAGGAACTGGTATGATGTCCAAGACTCGTGGGACAGCATTCAGAGCATCTTGGACTGGTTCACCATCAATCAGGATGATCTGCAGCCTGCAGCGGGTCCTGGACACTGGAACGACCCTGACATGGTCTGCATCTGGGTTTCCTTCACATTCGTTACATTTACTTAATATTGCAGACTACCAACAACTACATGAGCAATGTTATCATCAGTTACATTACTGTAAGGTGTATTCAGTGACATTACTGTAAGGTGTATTCAGTTAAATTACTGTAAGGTGTATTCAGTTACATTACTGTAAGGTGTATTCAGTGACATTACTGTAAGGTGTAGTCAGTGACATTACTGTAAGGTGTATTCAGTGACATTACTGTAAGGTGTATTCAGTTAAATTACTGTAAGGTGTATTCAGTTACATTACTGTAAGGTGTATTCAGTTACATTACTGTAAGGTGTATTCAGTGACATTACTGTAAGGTGTATTCAGTTACATTACTGTAAGGTGTATTCAGTTACATTACTGTAAGGTGTAGTCAGTGACATTACTGTAATGGTGTCAGTGATATTGTGGTCTTTGATTTGTTTCCAAGCTTATCATTGGGAACTTTGGTCTCAGCATCGACCAATCCCGTGCTCAGATGGCTCTGTGGGCCATCATGGCGGCCCCCCTCATCATGTCTAATGACCTGCGCTCCCTGGAGGCAGATGCCCGTGCTGTGCTTAGCAACAAACTGGTCATCGCCATCAACCAGGACCCTCTGGGCATCCAAGGCCGTCGCATCTGGCAGGTCTGAGATCCAGAACACAAACTGCTGGACGAGATGTTGGATGTTCCCAGTTTGAATTAACTGTCTTCTCCCTCCATCCTCTGTGACTCTCCTCCTCTCCTCTGTCTCTCCTCCATCCTGTGTGTCTCTCCTGTGTGTCTCTCCTCTGTGTCTCTCCTGTGTGTCTCTCCTCTGTGTCTCTCCTCTGTGTCTCTCCTGTGTGTCTTTCCTCTGTGTCTCTCCTCTGTGTCTCTCCTGTGTGTCTCTCCTCTGTGTCTCTCCTCTGTGTCTCTCCTCAGGAGGCGACCCATATCCATGTGTACTGGAGGCCTCTGTCCCACAAGGCCAGTTCTCTCGTGTTCCTCAGTCGGCGTAACGACATGCCTTATCGCTACACCACCTCGCTGTTGATGCTCAACTACCCTGCAGGCGACTACGAGGTGAGTCAAAGGGCAAGTATGGTGGGGCAAAGCAGGTGGGGGAGGCAGAGAGGGAGGCAGGGGGCAAGTATGGTGGGGCAAAGCAGGTGGGGGAGGCAGAGAGAGAGGCAGGGGGCAAGTATGGTGGGGCAAAGCAGGTGGGGGAGGCAGAGAGGGAGGCAGGGGGCAAGTATGGTGGGGCAAAGCAGGTGGGGGAGGCAGAGAGGGAGGCAGGGGGCAAGTATGGTGGGGGTTTTGAGAAAAAAGTCCAAACTGAAAGGCTGCACTCGCTAGCTTGGATGGATTAAACTAGATTTTGTCCAATTTGGTGTTTTTAGAATGTGACTGAAGGATTTGAATACTGATTCCCTGATCCTGAAAGGTTTGAAAACTCAAGAAGACTTGAAGACTCTTTGTCTCATGATTTTGTTATTCTGAACTCAATATCATGTAATTGCTAGGCATATGTGTTCTCTGTGTTGTGTGTTTCAGGCTGTGTGATGTGTTCTCTGTGTTGTGTGTTTCCAGGCATATGATGTGTTTTCTGGTAAACTGGTGACAGGGCTGAAGACGACCACAACCTTCACTGTCACCATCAACCCCTCAGGAGTGGTCATGTGGTATATCTACCCCACTTCCTACTTCAACAAACCCAAGAGTCACAGCCGATATCACTTCCTTCTCAGAAAGTACAACCTGTCTGGAGTGGGGCGTCTAATGATTTAGGCCGTCTTGGAATTTATTTGATTGTGAATTCGGAAGTGCTGCTTACTAGAATTGTGGGCCGAGTGATGAAATTGCAATTTGCCCCTTCCCACACTTATGGAAGTCTTTTTTTATGCATCTGTTTAGAATATTTGTGTGCGTGCTGCAAGGCGCACACTATGTTATTACTAGCGTTTATTATTGTGTGCGTGCTGCAAGGTGCACACTATGTTATTACTAGTTCTGCTTATTCTTACGCCGTTTTTTTGGCTCAAAACACCTACCAGAGTTTTTGACGCATATACACAAAAGTTATATCAAAATGTGCGGCTCGGCCCCGACATGTGTGCTATGATTTTTCTAAGACTTTTGGCGAACAATTTTGCCCAAAAATTGCCAAAAACCACACCAAAAAAATGAATGGGTGTTAATGGAGAGAATGTTTGAGAGGTAGAGTGGTGATGTCATCGCTAGAGTGTGGAGAAGAGAGAGAATTGTGTAAAAATAAAAAAAATAAAACGTATTTGACTACCATGGCCTCAAATGCACCACTACAGACACAATGTATGCATAGAAACGTAGGAAAATGTGTCCTCTAGCTCACACTTGCTTTACTTTATCTGTCAGATTTATTGTTTTAGCTTGACATGCGAAAATTCGGCCGCAGCACCCATGAACAGCCTCATAGACTCCCATGTTAAAAGTGTCAGGAAAATTTCAGGAGGAAAACAAAAATAACACTTTTTAGAATTGCTCCCAAGAGCACATTTCTTCACTTGTCAACACAAAATGCCTATGTAGACGTTCAGGAAGGGCTCAGCCGGCTTCACGTTAACCTGGTTTTATGATTGGAAACACGGTTTGGCCAGAAATCCTTCCTGTTCGAGGGGTGCTGTAAGCCTTTTCTCTCTGTCCAACTGCCATGACAGTTCCAGCTGCAACTTATTAGTTCGTTACTTAGCAACGTGCTTGAAAGAGGAGAGACGGTGGCCACGAATGACGGTGGCTATTTTATGAACAGTAATTCATTTCCCATTTAATAACTTTAATTGGAGGATATTTACGGGAGGAATCAAATTGGCGCTTTTTGTTTCGGGTGTATTTATAAACTGTACTCCAGCTCAACTCTTCCTCTCCGACTCTAAGTCTCTAAGGTAAGCGAACATCTTTTTCAACTCTTTCGCTAGCATGCTATCTAAAATGTAGGTTTTTAACAACTGACATTCCAACTAGCTGTAAAGATATGCTGTTTGCTAACATTAGCGACCAATGCTGAAATTAGTGCTTAAGCTAATTGCTAGTGCATCAGCATATGTTTCGCTAGCATGCTATATAAGATGTGGGTTTTTGACTTCTTTAACATTTGGGCTTATATGTATTCATGTGCTTATCAGTCAGGACGGTGGTGGAGGGTTGTAAGGAGGGTAGTGGGGGGGGGGGGTTATTTGTGTGCATTTTCAACGTTTAGGGTCGTTTTCGGAGGTGGGGGGGGCGTTCGGCGATCGCGGGGGGCGGGGGGGCTCGTGCGGGGGGGTTTGAGGGCAGGGTTCATGTGGTGTGGTCCATAGTAATATAACAAGATATTGGGGAGGTGTGTGGGAGGTCGGGTTTATGAGCCATGAGCCTTTTTGGGGGAGAGGTTTGAGAATCACGATTGATTTAGTTTCACTTTCAAGCGGAGATTGTGACGTTGCGGGGGGCTCGGGGGGGCGATTTCGGCAAGAGTACCTGGCTGCAGCACACCACTGTGGGGCGGGAGCCTTGCAGGCACCACAGAGAGGCGACGGCACCGCCGTGGGGCGATGACTTTCCGGAGTTGTTTTTTTCCGAAAAAATGCGATAGAAGCAAGACTAATATACACTGCGTAATTGTACAACTTAGGCATAACGAAAAACAAACGGTGGGTGATATGAGTCGGGGCTCAATAGTGTATTTTTAGCCTACTACAAAGCTGAGGATCTTGAAAAGAGAAGGTCAAAATGCTGATAACTGAAAATAATGGAGATTAGGAATAACAATAAAGTTATTACTGTTATTCATAAGCTTACATTTCGTAAGATGTCATAGGCCTATACATTTTATTGTGTACTAAACACTACTTTACGCCTTTTCGTTATAATAATAATAATAAATTGTCATTGAACCTTATTGCACTGCTGTTTTTCATGTTTGGCTCTATATCTATGCCAATTATGTTTTTGTGCTGATATGTACAGTATAATCCAAGTGAATTATTACATGATCAATGACAACATGTAAAACACACCAAGTCACAAAATGATTTGACTTTTAGCTGTTTGACATTCAGTCCATTATTTCTGCACAGAATTCCCACATCTTCTGTGTTGTGAAATGTGAACTTGAAGGGATTGTTTCCTTTTCAAGGTCATTCCACACCTTCCCTTACCTTAGCCTGGTTCTCTTCCCCCATGCCCAGGATTTCAGGCAAGTCCACTTTGGCAGAGAACAGTTCAGTTAAAATCAACCCACTCATGATCAGAATCAGAATCTGTTTTAATGGCTATGCAAGTTTAACAAACACAGAATTTACATTAGCAGGGAAGAGCAACATAGAACATATATGTAACATGATAAGAACATAATATAATACAATAAAAATATGGTGTAAAAAGGTCAGGGGGGTATATATACAGCATTGCAAAACAGTGGTACAGCAGTAAGTAATTTTAAGGTGTCAAAAGGGGTTTTGAGTGCAAAAGTGGCTTGTGCAGTGGGATGCTGGATGGGGGTGTTTGTGGCAAAGTCATTCCGAGTCCTTGGCCCTATTGAAGAGTGCAATGGCCGAGGGTAGAAGCTGTTCTTATGGCGAGCGGTTTTGGTCCTGGTGGACCGCGAGGGGAGCAGCTGAAGCAGAGGGTGTCCTGGGTGGGAGGCAAGTCTGACTGAGACAAAATATATATAGATAAGCAAAATGGTTAGTTGTAATATACATAACACAGGCTCCAAAAAGAAAAGATCTCATCAGTGCCCTCCTTTAATATGTCCATCTAGACATTGTTAAAATTAAATAAATAAGGAAATGAAAATGCTGGTTTCTGACCTGAAACGGATGGAACCCAAACAAATGTACAATTTTACCTCATTAATGTTATCCACCTTCCTTTTCATCAGCCTAAACACTGGCGGCACTTCACCTCGCAAGAGGGCTTTAGATGAGAGATGACCTGTGATTGCGGATTTTGCTCAATAGCTTAAAGCACGCATTTCCTCAAAGCAAAAAGTTGTCAATTACATATAAACATAATAGGCTCAAAATTACATAGGTTCAAATGTTAACTCACGGTTGATTCCATTTCTTGGTTCCAAGCCCCCTGAAGTCAGAGCGTCAGGCAACTTTTTCCTGTTCTGACAATGAGCTCGCCCGCTGGGTTGTCAGTGTCCAATATGTATCTGAGCTGATTATTGTTGAAGAGAAGTAAATACAATCATAACAAGCATAATATTATTAATTATGATATAGGAACATGGGTGGTAGAGCTTCAAGATGAGAAGCACATATGTCTGTCTTATATATCTTTCCTTTAAGAATACATACCAGCTGCTCATGGGCAGGATGAAGGCCCACCCTTTGAAGAGTGTGGTCTTCAGGGGGTGGGGGCACACCTTTTAGTGGTCAAAGCACTGTTAGAAGATTGTGATCTGCAGGGGGAGGGGGCACACAGTATCTACAGGATTTAGGAGACAGACAGGAATCAACATTTACATCTGGAGGTCAGAGGGCCCTTCTAAACGTGAAATTCCTTCCTCAGTATCCAAAAGTAAAAGTACTGATGATGCAAAAGCTATTCATATTTGTTTCGTTTATATACTGTAGTATACAACATAGGTAGAAAAATAAAAAAGTAAAAATGAGCCATGTACTCTGCCACATTCTGTACCCTGTATATTCTGATTATACTGTTCATACTGTGTGTTGTAGCCAATATTATGTTTTTATTGCAGTGCGTTTATATTAGTTACTATTTATTGTTATATTATTACCATGACAACTTGCAACCTGGGCATAGGAGGGTCCAGCCAATAGCAGGCAAGATAATCACTACTTGAGGGTGTCACTGGGGCACAGGTGTGGGGATTGGTAATTAGACAGAAGCCACACAGTTTTTCAACCGTGCGGGCGGTTGTTTGCTTTCAGTTGTTTAGAGTTTATTCCGTTTTATTTTCCTAACAAAGTTAGTTGTTTAATTTATAATTGGCACCCGGCTTTATTTATGCTTTTGACATCCTGCTGCATACTCAAATAAACATTCAAAAGAACTGAATACCGCAAATGTCAACTGCTTCACGCGTTGGAAAGGGCTCCACGCCATCCCTCATTAGGCAAAGTTTTTGTGGTTCCGATTGCCTATACACTGTGTATATTCTGAGTATACTTATATTTATTATACTCTGTTGTAATAACTGTTTTGCACTTCTGGTTGGATGCTAACTGTATTTCGTTACCCTGTACTTGTACCTGTGTAATGACATTAAAATTGAATCTAATCTAATTTTGTGACGATGCCCAGCTAATGCAAGGAGTTTACAAAACTGTATTATAACGTTACATACAAACAAATGCAAACAGTTACTTTACGTTATGCACTATACATTTAATTATCCGTGATAACAGCTATTGCAAGGATAGTTTACAAAAATGTTTTGTAACGTTACATACAAACAAATGCGAACAGTTACTTTACGTTATGCACTATACATTTAATTATCCGTGATAACAGCTATTGCAAGGATAGTTTACAAAATTTTTTGTAACGTTACATACAAACAAATGCGATCAATTAGTTTACGTTATGCACTATACATTTAATAATCCCTGATAATTTGTTGATGCTAACCGCCATCGGTGAAAGTAAACTTTGACGTTATCAAATTTAGCTTCATAACAACTACCCAAGTAGACTTGTAACATTCGTAAATATTCGGTAAATCATTAATGACTTCTATAACGTTATTGTTTTACGGCACTTATATTGACAAGAAATCATGCATTTACTTTCTGTGGATAAAAATAAGCAACTTACCGGAACTTGGAACAGATGTGGACGCACTGAAATCCAGGTTTAAATGTCCTCACTTCCCCCCGCCCCCCGACAAAAAACAAACAACTCCGGAAACTCATCGCCCCACGGCGGTGCCGTCGCCTCTCTGTGGTGCCTGCAACGCTCCCGCCCCACAGTGGTGTGCTGCAGCCAGGTGCCTCTCGATTTCGGAGGGGTTTGAGGCCAGAGTTAATGTGCTGGGGTCCAGACGAATCGAACCAGGTATTGGGGAGGTGTGTGGGTGGTTGGGATCGGCAGTTCCATAGAGAAACAGTGGGGATTAAATTCAGGTCTTTTAGGAATTGCTATTTAAATTGTTGGGGGGGGCTTGCTGTAAAACATTCATAATCGTCTGGATACTGGTTGACCTTGCAAACTATTGGCTAGTGTTGTATGGGGAGTCCTGTAGTCCTGTAGTTTATAGATGATTGAACCTGTGTGTCTGCTACTAAGTGATTCAGTGCACTGAATGGTTTGATTGACAGTTCATCATTAAGTCATTAATGTACAGACTGCCTGTGTGTATGCACATATATGTATCTATCTATAGATATATATATATGTGTGTATATATATCTCTATATATATGTGTGTATGTATATATATATGTGTGTATGTGCGTGTGTGTTTTTCTCAATTAATGTTGGATAAAAAGCACTGGTTTTGTTAGTGTGATATCAGAACTGTGTGACCTAGTGCTTTTTGTGAATTTTGATGCTAGCTTATTGCTGAATCCCGACTATTACTATGCTACTGAACTGTAATGTAAAGTGGTACCTGACACAGAGTGACCAATTGTTTACTGCTTGCTTACTACTTAAACCTAAACTGTGGCAGTGTGCTCAAGTGGAGCTGTCTTTAATCCTGCTGAAATTAGTGTTAACGCTACTACTAGTGCATCAGCATATGAACACCTGTTGAAAGCTTGATCTGTCACATACCTAAGCAATGGTAGAAGTCATATTCAGAAAATGACTCAACAGTGTCATTGATATATGGGGGAGAGTCCCGGGCCAGAGTCACGCACACTCAAAATTTCTTTAGGAATTTTTTTCTAGTCTTCTGTGTTTTTCGGTTTAGGGTTTCACCTGAGGATGTGAGCATCGAAGAGTTCTAAAAAAATTAGTTAATTTTCTTTTATTCTTTCAAGTTAATACAATATGTAAAATAATAAATGTATTTCATGTTTAGCTTTTTTACCTGCAACTTTCCACCTAAAGAAAATAAAAACTAACATTCATAAATGATGGAAGAATATTCTTAAAATGTCAGTATTATCCTTAACCACCAGGGAGCAGTGACAACGTACACAAGCAGACGTACGAACAGTGTCTCTCCCTGACCCTCTCTCCCTGTCCCTCTCTCCCTGACCCTCTCTCTCCCTGACCCTCTCTCTCCCTGACCCTCTCTCCCTGACCCTCTCTCTCCCTGACCCTCTCTCCCTGACCCTCTCTCTCCCTGACCCTCTCTCTCCCTGACCCCCTCTCTCCCTGACCCTCTCTCTCCCTGTCCCTCTCTCCCTGACCCTCTCTCTCCCTGACCCTCTCTCTCCCTGACCCCCTCTCTCCCTGTCCCTCTCTCTCCCTGACCCTCTCTCTCCCTGACCCTTTCTCTCCCTGTCCCTCTCTCCCTGTCCCTCTCTCCCTGACCCTCTCTCCCTGACCCTCTCTCTCCCTGACCCTCTCTCCCTGTCCCTCTCTCTCCCTGACCCTCTCTCTCCCTGACCCCCTCTCTCCCTGTCCCTCTCTCCCTGACCCTCTCTCTCCCTGACCCTCTCTCTCCCTGACCCCCTCTCTCCCTGACCCTCTCTCTCCCTGACCCTCTCTCCCTGTCCCTCTCTCCCTGACCCTCTCTCCCTGTCCCTCTCTCTCCCTGACCCTCTCTCTTCCTGACCCTCTCTCTCCCTGTCCCTCTCTCCCTGACCCTCTCTCCCTGACCCTCTCTCTCCCTGTCCCTCTCTCCCTGTCCCTCTCTCCCTGACCCTCTCTCTCCCTGACCCTCTCTCCCTGACCCTCTCCTGCTGGCTGTCCCTCTCTCCCTGTCCCTCTCTCTCCCTGACCCTCTCTCCCTGACCCTCTCTCTCCCTGACCCTCTCTCTCCCTGACCCTCTCTCTCCCTGTCCCTCTCTCTCCCTGACCCTCTCCTCCTGTCCCTCTCTCCCTGTCCCTCTCTCCTCCTGTCCCTCTCTCCCTGTCCCTCTCTCCCTGACCCTCTCCTCCTGTCCCTCTCTCCCTAACCCTCTCTCCTTGTCTCTCTCCCTCTCTCCTTGTCCCTCTCTCCTTGTCTCTCTCTCCCTAACCCTCTCTCCTTGTCTCTCTCCCTCTCTCCTTGTCCCTCTCTCCTTGTCTCTCACTCCTTGTCTCTCTCTCCCTGTCTCTCCGTCTTTCTCTCCTTGTTTCTCTTTTCCTGCCCCTCTCTCCTTGTCTATATCCCTGTCTGTGTCTCCTTGTCTATCTCTTCCTGTCTCTCCATGTCTCTCTTTTCCTGCCCCTCTCTCCTTGTCTCTATATCCCTGTTCCTCTCTCCTTGTCTATCTCTTCCTGTCTCTCCTTGTCTCTCTCTCCTTGTCTCTCTCTCCTTGTCTCTCTCTCCTTGTCTCCCTCTCTCCCTGTCCCTCTCTCGTTGTCTCACTCTCTGTCTCTCTCGTCTCACTCTCCCTGTCTCTCTCTCCTTGTCTCTCTCTCTGTCTCTCTCTCCCTGTTCTTCTCTCACTTTCTCATTCACTAACCTTCTATTTCACGCAATCTGACTGAGACCAGGGGGAAGGAGCTGATCTCTGGCTCCAGCGAGATGCCATGAACCCAGTAGACTCTGTCCGCCCACCTTTTTCCCAGGGCCTCCAGGGCAATAAGGGTCCCCTGCCATTCTCATGGCTCAGTGCTCTGGCATCAGCCCAGACAGAGTGCTTACAGTGCAGACATATTCACAATCATCCGCAACACACTTATGTCGGCATGATGTCTGTGTCTGAATTATTCAGTCATCTCTGGTTTAAAGGTTTGTCATAAAACATTACAATTGAAACTAGTGAGGGTACCATTTTTGGGGGGCGTTGTGGAGTGTGCTTGAGTCAATTGCAGATGGGTGCATTCATTTAACTTAAATTGTACAATTAACAATCATTCAGAATACTTTATTTTTTCCCTCTGGATCAATAAAGTATTCTGAATGATTGTTATTTATAAAGATTACATAGACTTAAACGCATGCATTTGTTGCTGCTCATTTGCTATTCAAAGTACAAAGAGTGTAGAGTATAATGATGATTTCACCTTAACTCAAACTAAACTGAAATGTGTCTTAAATTTATCCCTTCTAGTGATATTTTCATATATTTTCAGTAGTCTACTGATATTGTATTCAATCATTGAGAAAGATCCCCCTTTAAAGCTTATTGTAGCAATGTAATTGTCACCATCAATCAATCAATTTATTATTTAAAGTGAAAAATCACCATGGTACATGTTCTCAATACACTTTATAAATAAAATCAGGTAAAAAATAACATTAAAATAACATACAGTAAAACAATATTAAAACACCACAGTAAAATGATAAAACAGTTAAGAATTATTTTAAACCAAAATGTTGACTAAAAAGGTAAGTTTTAAGACAGGACTTAAAAATATCAATGGATGTAGCTTTTTTTTATAACTAGTGGAAGGCCATTCCATAAAAAAGGAGCACGGTAGGCGAAGGCCCTGCCACCAGCTGACTTCATGTTGATTGGTAGGGAGAAAGTAGATCCGTTAAATAAGATGGTGCAAGTCCATTTAATGCAGTATAAGTTAAAAGAAGAACTTTAAAATCGGCTCTAGCCTGAATGGGCAGCCAATGTAATGATGCCAGGACAGGAGTAATGTGACAAAATCTACTTGTTTTTGTTAAAAGTCTGGCGGCTGAATTTTGCACAAGCTGAAGGCTCCTAGTAGTACAGATGGGGAGGCCAGAAAAAAGGACATTACAATAATCTAAACAGGAGGACACAAGGGCATAAAGAACCACCTCTGCGCTACGCCGGGACAGAGCAGGGCGGATCTTGGCGATGTTGCGCAGGTGAAAGAAAGCCGTCCTGGTGATTTCCTTGATGTGAGTATGGAAAGTCAGGGTCAGATCAAAGATAACACCTAGGTTTCTAAATGTGCGTGCTTTCAGAGATTGGATAACCATTAATATTAAGACAAAGACCGTCAGAGAAATATTTGTAGTTATTAGGCTTAATCACCAGCAAATCAGTCTTAGCAGTGTTAAGCATGAGAAAGTTCTGACCCATCCAGATCTTGATTTGGCTTACACATTTCCAGATTTTGTAATTGAGAGGGATCATTAGGCTGCAGTGGGATGTATAGCTATGTGTAATCAGCATAGAAATGGAACTGTATACCATATTCGGCAATTATCCTACCCAGAGGGAGCATGTAAATACAAAACAGCAGAGGCCCCAGGACAGACCCCTGGGGCACACCAGCGGTAACTGTAGAATAATCTGACGATAAATTATTGAAACTATCAGTGAAGCGATCATTGTTAGTAACAACACAAAATGCAGGAGAAGGAAAGAGAGGAGGAGGAGGAGAGGAGGAGGAGGAAAGAAAGGAGAAAGAAAGGAGGAGGAAAGAGAGGAGGAGGAAAGAGAGGAGGAGGAGAAGAAGGAAAGAGAGGATAAGGAAAGAGAGGAGAAGGAGAGAAAGATTCATTCAGATTCAGATACTTTATAGGAGGAGGAAAGAGAGGAGAGAAGGAAAGAGAGGAGAAGGAAAGAGAGGAGGCTGCACTCAGCAGAACCCATTAGAGCATGATGATGTCAGCTGCTTCACAAAGTGTGTATGTGACCTACTGTTTGAGTGTTTGAGTGTGTGTGTATGCATGCATGTGGCCATCTGTGACCTGAGGGCCTCTCGTTCTTAAAGACAAAATTAACCATCCATTCTGCTATTCAGTCAGCTAGTTATGAGTGTTCACGGGTCCCCAAACACTTGATGTCAACAGAGGGGAGGTTCTTATGAGCTAATGAACTATAGTGACCAACATCAGACACGCACACATAAACACACACACACACACAGCATCACACGCTACTCTTTGTTAGATTGTCTCATTTGGAGAGATGGTTAGAAAGAAAGAGAGAGAGAGAGAGAGAGAGAGAGAGGGAGAGGAAGAGAGAGGGAGAGAGAGAGAGGGAGAGAGAGAGAGGGAGAGAGAGTGTGAAACAAACTGATATTGAACGATTCATCCCTGGGTTGGGGTTACTGACAAAGCTCACGTAGGCTCCCTCCTTCCTCTCTGTCTCCTTCCTTCCTCTCTCCTTCCTCTCTGTCTCCTCTCTCCTTCCTCCCTCTCTGTCTCCTCTCTCCTTCCTCCCTCTCTGTCTCCTCTCTCCTTCCTCCCTCTCTGTCTCCTCTCTCCTTCCTCCCTCTCTGTCTCCTCTCTCCTTCCTTCCTCTCTCCTTTCTCCTCTCCTTCCTCTCTGTCTCCTTCCTTCCTTCCTTCCTTCCTTCCTTCCTTCCTCTCTCCTGTCTCTTCTCTCCCTCCTTCCTCTCTGTATCGTCTCTCCTTCCTTCCCTGTCTCCTCCCTCCTTCCTCTCTCCTTTCCTTCCTTCCTGTCTCCTCTATTCCTTCTTCTCTCCTGTCTCCTCTCTCCTTCCTTCCTCTCTCCTTTCTCCTCTCCTTCCTTCCTCCCTCTCTCCTGTCTCCTTTCTCCTTCCTCTCTTCTTTCTCCTCCCTCCTTCCTCTCTCCTGTCTCCTCTCTCCTTCTTCTCTCCTGTCTCCTCTCTCCTTCCTTCCTCTCTCCTTCCTCCCTCTCTCCTTCCTTACTTTCTCTGTATCCTCTCTCTGTGTCCTCTGTACTTCCTTCCTCTCTCTGTCTTTATCTTGTTAAATTGTTATTAATAATGATTAATAAAATGACCCCGCTGTAAAGAGACATGTGACCAAGAGGGTTAGATACCCCATGTAGTGTTGATAATATATGGTGATGAATATCTTATCACCAAGATAGAAGTGTGGAAGCAGTTGGTCAAGAGTCAAATTACTGTATTCTCTTAAAAGAAATTAATCACAGCCAATCACAGAACTTGATTTGATTAATTTGTAATAAACCAATGACTACTGAGAATTGTTGGAGAGATGAGGGTTAGGAGAGAGGTTTAGGAGACAGTACCAGGAGACAGGGTTAGGAGACAGGGTGAGGAGACAGTACCAGGAGACAGGGTTAGGAGACAGTACCAGGAGACAGTACCAGGAGACAGGGTGAGGAGACAGGGTGAGGAGACAGTACCAGGAGACAGGGTTAGGAGACAGGGTGAGGAGACAGTACCAGGAGACAGGTTTAGGAGACAGGGTGAGGAGACAGTACCAGGAGACAGGGTTAGGAGACAGGGTGAGGAGACAGGGTGAGGAGACAGTACCAGGAGACAGGGTTAGGAGACAGGGTGAGGAGACAGTACCAGGAGACAGGTTTAGGAGACAGGGTGAGGAGACAGTACCAGGAGACAGGTTTAGGAGACAGGGTGAGGAGACAGTACCAGGAGACAGGTTTAGGAGACAGTACCAGGAGACAGTACCAGAAGACAGTACCAGGAGACAGGGTGAGGAGACAGTACCAGGAGACAGGGTTAGGAGACAGGGTGAGGAGACAGTACCAGGAGACAGGTTTAGGAGACAGTACCAGGAGACAGTACCAGAAGACAGTACCAGGAGACAGGGTGAGGAGACAGGGTGAGGAGACAGTACCAGGAGACAGGTTTAGGAGACAGTACCAGGAGACAGTACCAGAAGACAGTACCAGGAGACAGTACCAGGAGACAGTACCAGGAGACAGTACCAGAAGACAGTACCAGGAGACAGTACCAGAAGACAGTACCAGGAGACAGTACCAGGAGACAGTACCAGAAGACAGTACCAGAAGACAGTACCAGGAGACAGTACCAGGAGACAGTACCAGGAGACAGGGTGAGTTAGTTCTAATAGGATTTGGGTTTCTGAGACTTTCTCCTGTTTAACTGGAATTCCTCCATGTGGTTCAGCATCAGCTGGAGAGTTTGAGTGGCTGCTGTTTTTCCAGATGGAGAGTTTGAGTGGCTGCTGTATGCAAGGGCTTTATGTGTGTGTCCATGTGTGTAGTTATATGTGTGTGTGTGTGCTTGTGTGTATTTATACATGTGTGCAAATATATGTGTATTCGCAAGCATTTTTGTGTGTGTGTGTGCGTGTGGTACTGTGTGTGTGCGTGTATGTGTGTATGTGTGCACATGTGGGGGAAGGGTAAAGGTTAGTTTTGAAGAGAGGGCGCCTCCATGGAATCTTTCGCAATGAAAATAAACATGGCCTCACTGAAGAGAAAGATCACTGCTCTAATACACAACCTTTATGTAGCTTCCACATCACATGTAATATCAGCCAAAGACAATGATCCTTTCAGAGATCTTGGCCATAAATGAAACATCTTTCTTCTCATATGTTTTGCCAGAGCCTCTGTAATCCCAGAGCCTTGCTGTAGCAGATCACAGGAATGCTGTGTGTCAGGAGACAAAGATGGAACACATGCTGAACACTCCACATCCAGATCACAGTATTTCAACTAAACAAACCATGTTTTACAGCTTGGCTCCTGCAAGATCTCTCTTTCCCTGGTGGTGGGTTCCCAAATATCTTCCTCTCACCTCTTGCATCTCTCTACCTCCTTCTTTCCCCCTCCTTCATCCCCCTCTCTAACTCCCTCCCTTCCTCCTTTTGGTCCAGCCTATGTGCTGGACCCTGCTGGCTGCATGTCAGTCTGTACATCTGAGCAGTCTGTACATCTGAGCAGTCTGTACATCTGAGCAGTCTGTACATCTGAGCAGTCTGTACATCTGAACATGTCAGTCTGTACATCTGAGCAGTCTGTACATCTGAGCAGTCTGTACATCTGAACATGTCAGTCTGTATATCTGAGCAGTCTGTACATCTGAGCAGTCTGTACATCTGAGCAGGACTGGCAGATCAGCCACCTGCCAATTAGCTGCTCAGAGTAGGGACACAAAGCTAGCAAGTAACATAGAGTGGCACCCCTCTCCCCCAGGTGCCTGGCACCCCTCCCCCCCAGGTGCCTGGCACCCCTCTCCCCCAGGTGCCTGGCACCCCTGGCACCCCTCTCCCCCAGGTGCCTGGCACCCCTGGCACCCCTCTCCCCCAGGTGCCTGGCACCCCTGTCCCCCAGGTGACTGGCTTATTGTGGAAAGGGCAGAGCATGTGGTTCCCAATTCCTGTCGATGCTCAAAAAGGTCACATTCTAATAGAGATCATCATTCTGAAAGGCTGACTTAGTGGGTTAGTGATTGGTTTTTAAGAGGAAGGGAAGTGTGTGTATGTGTGTGTGTGTGGTGTGTTCCTGGCCGCATGCTGGCATAACAGAGAGGATTCCTCCCATCTCTTGGGTTGTGGATGACTTTTTCTCTCTGATCTGAGTCCAGCACCACATGCTGCTGTGCTTAAACAGCATCCTATCAGCACAGTAACCCTAAGCTCCTGTCTGGGTTTGTTTAACTGTGTGTGTGCACTTACTGTGCACGTGCCATGACCACCCCCCTCATGACACATTCTTGGGAGGTCTCAGAGATGAAGCCAGCTGCTACTCAGATAATGTTAGGAAGAAAGAGGGGGGGGAATAGAGGCAAAGAGAGTGAGAGGGGTGGAGGAGAGAGGGGGAGAGAAATTTAGAGAAGGGGAGTAGAGATAGAAAGAGAGAGAGAAGAAGGGGGTGCTCACACCAACAGCTCTGAAGGTCAATGTCTACTGACCTCAAGAAACTGTTTCACCTCTTTATTAATACTTGTTCTCTCTCTCTTGTTCTCTCTCTCTCTTGTTCTCTCTCTCTTGTTCTGTCTCTCTCTTGTTCTCTCTCTCTTGTTCTGTCTCTCTCTTGTTCTCTCTCTCTTGTTCTGTCTCTCTCTTGTTCTGTCTCTCTCTTGTTGTCTCTCTCTTGTTCTCTCTCTCTCTTGTTCTCTCTCTCTCTTGTTCTGTCTCTCTCTTGTTCTGTCTCTCTCTTGTTCTGTCTCTCTCTTGTTCTGTCTTTCTCTTGTTCTGTCTCTCTCTTGTTCTGTCTCTCTCTTGTTCTGTCTCTCTCTTGTTCTCTCTCTCTCTTGTTCTGTCTCTCTCTTGTTCTCTCTCTCTCTCTTGTTCTCTCTCTCTTGTTCTGTCTGTCTCTCTCTTGTTCTGTCTCTCTCTTGTTCTGTCTTTCTCTTGTTCTGTCTGTCTCTCTCTTGTTCTGTCTCTCTCTTGTTCTCTCTCTCTCTTGTTCTGTCTGTCTCTTGTTCTGTCTCTCTCTTGTTCTCTCTCTCTCTTGTTCTGTCTGTCTCTCTCTTGTTCTCTCTCTCTCTTGTTCTGTCTCTCTCTCTCTCTTGTTCTGTCTCTCTCTCTCTCTCTCTTGTTCTCTCTCTCTCTTGTTCTGTCTCTCTCTTGTTCTGTCTCTCTCTTGTTCTCTCTCTCTCTTGTTCTGTCTGTCTCTCTCTTGTTCTGTCTCTCTCTCTCTTGTTCTGTCTCTCTCTTGTTCTCTCTCTCTCTTGTTCTGTCTGTCTCTCTCTTGTTCTCTCTCTCTCTTGTTCTGTCTCTCTCTTGTTCTGTCTCTCTCTTGTTCTGTCTCTCTCTTGTTCTGTCTGTCTCTCTCTTGTTCTCTCTCTCTCTTGTTCTCTCTCTCTCTTGTTCTGTCTCTCTCTTGTTCTGTCTCTCTCTCTCTATCTGTCATTGTTTCTCCATCCCTCGGGCTTGTTCCTTCAGTTAGTTCTTTTCTCCATCTGGATTCCATCTACCTCATCTCATGTTTCAGCTAATCTCCTCAAATTCTCTCATCTGAGGTTATTTGGGAGGAGAAGGTGGTCCTGTCCTTAATTATACGAGGGGGGCTTGTGAGGGGGGCTAGTGAGGGGGGGCTTGTGTGGAGGGGGGCTAGTGAGGGGGGCCTTGTGAGGGGGCCTTGTGAGGGGGCGCTAGTCTCCAAAGTTTATTAAAAAACTTGTCTTGTTTAATATTCCCTGCTTGTAATTTACTCTTAGTGACAGAGACACAGTCTGACAGAGACACAGTCTGACAGAGACACAGTCTGACAGAGAGACAGTCTGACAAGGAGACACAGTCTGACAGAGATACAGTCTGACAAGGAGACACAGTCTGACAGAGACACAGTCTGACAAAGAGACAGTCTGACAAGGAGACACAGTCTGACAGAGATACAGTCTGACAAGGAGACACAGTCTGACAGAGAGACGCAGTCTGACAAGGAGACACAGTCTGACAAGGAGACACAGTCTGACACAGAGACACAGTCTGACAAGGAGACACAGTCTGACAGGAGACACAGTCTGACAGAGAGACGCAGTCTGACAGAGACACAGTCTGACAAGGAGACAAAGTCTGACAAAGAGACACAGTCTGACACAGAGACACAGTCTGACAAGAGACACAGTCTGACACAGAGACACAGTCTGAGAGAGACACAGTCTGTCAGAGACACAGTCTGACAGAGACACAGTCTGAATGTCTGACAAGAGACACAGTCTGACCGAGAGACACAGTCTGACAGAGAGACACAGTCTGACAAGGAGACACAGTCTGACAGAGACACAGTCTGACAGTCTGACAGAGACACAGTCTGACAAGGAGACACAGTCTGACAGTCTGACAGAGACACAGTCTGACAGAGACACAGTCTGACAGTCTGACAGAGAGACACAGTCTCTACTCTAGTAGGCCACATTTATGTTCTATGTTTGCTCATTCCTGCCAAAGTAAATTCTATGTTTGTTTATCTTGCATAGCGAATAAACCCCCATTCTGATTCTGATTCTGACAGTCTGACAGAGACACAGTCTGACAGAGACACAGTCTGACAGAGTGACAGTCTGACAGAGACACAGTCTGACAGAGTGACAGTCTGACAGAGACACAGTCTGACACAGAGACACAGTCTGACAGAGACACAGTCTGACACAGAGACACAGTCTGACAGAGACACAGTCTGACAGTCTGACAGAGTGACAAAGTCTGACAGTCTGACAGAGTGACAGTCTGACAGAGTGACACAGTCTGACTGAGAGACGTGTGGTGGGGTGGGAGGGAGGGAGGGAGGGAGGGAGGGAGGGTGAGTTGAAGGCAGAAGGTGAGTGCTAAGAATAGCCACAGTGTCATAAACAGCATCAGCCATAACGTGGGAAGGCCAGCTTGTCATGCAGCTGACTTGGTGGTCATGCAGCTGAGTTGGTGGTCAGGCAGCTGACTTCTCTGGTTAGAGTCGGAAAAGCTTACCTCATCATGTTTGTCACTCATCTGCTCAGCTCTCCTGCTCTATACACACCTGGACACATCTAGGCAGGCATATACACCTGACACACCCATCCACACACATCACAACATCAAGACACACCAAGACACATCCAAACAGGTCTGTACACACTAAAACACATCCAGACTCACCCAAACAGGTCTGTACACATCCAGACTCATCCAGACTGACCCAGACAGGTCTGTACACATCCAGACTTATCTAGACACACCCAGACAGGTCTATCACACCCAGACTCACCCAGACACACCTAGACTCACCCAGTCAGGTCTGTACACAGCCAGACTCATCCAGACACACCTAGACAGGTCTGTATACATCCAGACTCATCCAGACACACCCAGACAGGTATGTACACATCCATACTCACCCAGACAGGTCTGTACACCTCCAGAAAAGTCTGTACACATCCAGACACAACCGGACAGGTCTATCACACCCAGACTCACCCAGACACACCTAGACTCACTCAAAAAGATATGTACACACCCAAACTCACCCAGACACACCCAGACTGGTCTGTACACATCCAGACAGGTCTGTACACCTCCAGACAGGTTTGTACACACCCAGAGAGGTCTGTACACATCCAGACAGGTCTGTACACACCCAGACACGCCTAGACAGGTCTGTACATACCCAGAGAGGTCTGTACACACCCAGACACACCTAGACAGGTCTGTACATACCCAGAGAGGTCTGTACACACCCAGACACACCTAGACAGGTCTATACATACCCAGAGAGGTCTGTACACACCCAGACACACCTAGACAGGTCTGTACATACCCAGAGAGGTCTGTACACACCCAGAGACACAACAATCGACCACCTTGAAATGTTGTGAGAAGTCCTCTGAGGAGTTTTTGTCTCTTCTGAGCTTCAAATGCTTACAAATAGAAGACGTAAATGTGATCAGAATATTTCCCCATGTTTTCTGATCAGTCTGGACCAGTCTACAGCAACGTTTTACTCCTGTGTGTTCGAGAGGGCTAGTTCCAGAAGAGACTACTTTGGATTTTAAAAAATCCAGGTTTTTCTGAAACTCAATGTTGTCCTCCTCTGATTGTCTTTTACATGTCAAAGCACTACATGGCTCCAGCCAAATACATACTTTGGTCTGAGCTGGATCAAAACAACAGGATCAAAGAGGAATGTTGGACATACCTGCTGTTCCTCTGGTCACCAAGCTGTTGTTCCTGTTAGCCTGCTGTTCCTGTTAGCCTGCTGTTTCTGTTAGCCTGCTGTTCCTGTTAACTTGCTGTTCCTGTTAGCCTGCTGTTCCTGTTAGCTTGCTGTTCCTGCTGTTCCTGTTAGCCTGCTGTTCCTGTTAGCCTGCTGTTCCTGATAACTTGCTGTTCCTGTTAGCCTGCTGTTTCTGTTAGCCTGCTGTTCCTGTTAGCCTGCTGTTTCTGTTAGCCTGCTGTTCCTGTTAACTTGCTGTTCCTGTTAGCCTGCTGTTCCTGTTAGTGTGCTGTTCCTGTTAGCCTGCTGTTTCTGTTAGCCTGCTGTTCCTGTTAGCTTGCTGTTCCTGCTGTTCCTGTTAGCCTGCTGTTCCTGTTAGCCTGCTGTTCCTGTTAGCCTGCTGTTCCTGTTAGCCTGCTGTTCCTGTTAACTTGCTGTTCCTATTAGCCTGCTGTTCCTGTTAGTTTGCTGTTCCTGTTAGCCTGCTGTTCCTGTTAGTTTGCTGTTCCTGTTAGCCTGCTGTTTCTGTTAGCCTGCTGTTCCTGTTAACTTGCTGTTCCTGTTAGCCTGCTGTTCCTGTTAGCCTGCTGTTCCTGTTAGCCTGCTGTTTCTGTTAGCCTGCTGTTCCTGTTAGCTTGCTGTTCCTGCTGTTCCTGTTAGCCTGCTGTTCCTGTTAGCCTGCTGTTCCTGATAACTTGCTGTTCCTGTTAGCCTGCTGTTTCTGTTAGCCTGCTGTTCCTGTTAGCCTGCTGTTTCTGTTAGCCTGCTGTTCCTGTTAGCCTGCTGTTCCTGTTAGCCTGCTGTTTCTGTTAGCCTGCTGTTCCTGTTAGCCTGCTGTTTCTGTTAGCCTGCTGTTTCTGTTAGCCTGCTGTTCCTGTTAGCCTGCTGTTCCTGTTAGCCTGCTGTTCCTGTTAGCCTGCTGTTCCTGATAACTTGCTGTTCCTGTTAGCCTGCTGTTTCTGTTAGCCTGCTGTTCCTGTTAGCCTGCTGTTTCTGTTAGCCTGCTGTTCCTGTTAGCCTGCTGTTTCTGTTAGCCTGCTGTTCCTGTTAACTTGCTGTTCCTGTTAGCCTGCTGTTCCTGTTAGCCTGCTCTACCTGTTAGCCTGCTCTACCTGTTAGCGTGCTGTTCCTCTGGTCACCAGTGGGAGGAGCTGCAATACCGTTTACAGGTCAGGGCTATGTTGCCATCATGCCAAAGTGACGTGCACAAATGTCCCAACACCAAAATGTGCTCAAATGCCTGCTGGAAAAACTGCGATCCTGGTGGACTGTACATGCTAGATCTAGTCTGAATACACTGGTTAAATCAAATCAAATCAAAATGTATATGTATAGCCCTTTTTACAAGCAATGTCATAGAGGGCTTCACATATGCCCATAGAACTGCCCCTCAACCAACCTAAACCCTCAAGGAAGACAAGGAAAAACTCCCAGAAAAACTCACTAGGAACAAAAAATGGAAGAAACCTTGGAAGGAGCAATTCAGTGCCGGTTGGAGAAAGTGAAGAGCAGAACACAGGCTAAAACAGTCATATCTCTAGAGAGAGTTAATAAGTTGTTGAAACATCAATACTCAATGCTCAACTTGGGTCTTAGGTTGCAAAAAGTCAGTTTAGGCAGCCACTGGGCTTGGGCCCATGATTGGCGCAGCATCACACGCAGGGGGATGAGGAAAAGGACCGGGAACTCTCTCCTTGTCCATCAGGGAGACTGACGTCCGACTGGCGACCAGATCCGGGGTTGGAAGACCATCTCAGATCGATGTCCACTGGCACCAGGTCCAACATTGACCGATGACCACGCATGTGCTGAGAGCTCAGTCCCCCCATACCAAAGGGAGGTATGGAGGGGAGGACAATGAGACGGAGGAGATGTTAGAGAGTGCAAGGAACAGCTAACAGTTATAGCATTATTAAGAATGAGGTCCCCACCGGTCAGTGTGGGCTAATCCAGCAATTAAAAAGACCAAAAAAGGGTCTATTGACGCAGCCTTAGACACCAAGACAGCACCAGCCCCCCTCAGTTGGAACATAAATCTGTTCCAAGAAAGAGTTAGACTGTAAATGCTAGATCTAGTCTGAATACACTGGTTAGACTGTACATGCTAGATCTAGTCTGAACACACTGGTTAGACTGTACATGCTAGATCTAGTCTGAATACACTGGTTAGACTGTACATGTTAGATCTAGTTTGAATACACTGGTTAGACTGTACATGCTAGATCTAATCTGAACACACTGGTTAGACTGTACATGCTAAATCTAGTCTGAATACACTGGTTAGACTGTACATGCTAGATCTAGTCTGAATACACTGGTTAGACTGTACATGCTAGATCTAGTCTGAATACACTGGTTAGACTGTACAAGCTATATACTATACTTTATAGTAGACTGCTATCTTCGTCATCTGCTCACCTGGTCATCTGCTCACCTGCTCAGCTGTTCTGCTGATCACCTTGTCAACCTTTCTCTGGAGTGTTCTCTGGAGTGTTTTGTGTTCTCTGGAGTGTTCTGTGTTCTCTGGAGTGTTCTCTGGAGTGTTCTGTGTTCTCTGGAGTGTTTTGTGTTCTCTGGAGTGTTCTGTGTTCTCTGGAGGTCTCTCTCCTCCTCCCCTCTCCCCTCTCCTCCTGCCCACCTTTCTGTTGTGTCATTATTGTTGTTGTATAGTGGAGTGAGCAGGTCTGGTGCTTAATAGCCTCCATTAGCCTTCCTGGATCAACACAGAGATGCATGTCTCTGTCCTCATTTTCCCTGATGATGCTTCCTGTCTCCTGGCAGCAGAACCATTACAGTCTCAGACCTACAGGAAATGATGCATATCTGATTTAGATGATGCACTGATGGAGGTAGGGAGGATATCCTACACTACTGACTGTTATGAAACCACACCATGCACATTTCAACCATATGCTATGAACAAAGTAAGCATTAAGGCCAAAACAGAAAAACATGTTACAATACTTTCTCATCTGCAGACTGGGGTTAGGGTGAGTGTGTGTGAAATGTGTCTGTGTGTGTTTCATGTCTGTGATTGTTGTATGTGTGAGCTGTTTGTGTTTGATAAAGTGATGTGTGTGTTTTGTATGTGTGAGAGAGAACTGTGTATGTTTCACTTCTGATCACGCCCAAACACTGCCCGATCACCACCGATCACCGCCGATCACTGCCCGATCATCGCCCAATCACTGCCGATCAAATGTCACATTTACATTTACTCATTACATTTTATCCAAAGCGACTTACAAGACAGAGCTTTACAAAAGAGCCTCGGTCACTGAGCATAGCGACAGGATAGACCCCAAAATATAGCTGTCACTGCTTAATACCCGGGTAAATCTCCTACAGGCAATGGGATTGGCCTGTGGTGACCAAGGTGTAGAGTGTTTTCAAGGCTGGATCCAGAACACCAGAGTGTTTTCAAGGCTGGATCTAGAACACCAGAGTGTTTTCAAGGCTGGATCCAGAACACCAGAGTGTTTTCAAGGCTGGATCCAGAACACCAGAGTGTTTTCAAGGCTGGATCCAGAACACCAGAGTGTTTTCAAGGCTGGATCCAGAACACCAGAGTGTTTTCAAGGCTGGATCTAGAACACCAGAGTGTTTTCAAGGCTGGATCTAGAACACCAGAGTGTTTTCAAGGCTGGAGAGATGAGCTGTGAGAGAGGTGCTGTGAGAGAGGTGCTGTGAGAGAGGTGCTGTGAGAGAGGTGCTGTGAGAGGGGTGCTGTGAGAGAGGTGCTGTGAGAGGGGTGCTGTGAGAGAGGTGCTGTGAGAGGGGTGCTGTGAGAGGGGTGCTGTGAGAGGGGTGCTGTGAGAGAGGTGCTGTGAGAGAGGTGCTGTGAGAGGGGTGCTGTGAGAGGGGTGCTGTGAGAGAGGTGCTGTGAGAGAGGTGCTGTGAGAGAGGTGCTGTGAGAGGGGTGCTGTGAGAGGGGTGCTGTGAGAGAGGTGCTGTGAGAGAGGTGCTGTGAGAGAGGTGCTGTGGGGACAGGTCTTGTCACTGCTTCGCTTTGCCTGCACCAGGTTAATGTCTGCTCAGGTCTATTAATAGATGCTCTTATGGTCTGGAGGGGATGAGAATAACCAGCCGTGGGGACAGAGTCAGAGTGCAGAGGATCCCACATCTCACATTTCAACCCTGCGTCTCTCTCCAAGATTTATGTAAACCATCATGAACTAGACAGAGAGGGAGGGAGAGAGAAAGAGAGGAGGTATGGATGAGAGAAAGGTATAAGAAGTTTCTTAGATTCATTGATTAAACCGTAAGACATATATTTACATTTATGTTTATTCATATAGCAGAGAGAAAGAGCTTTACAAAAAGCTTCAGGTGCAGTCCTACTCTATGATGTTCAGGTGCAGTCCTACTCTATGATGTTCAGGTGCAGTCCTACTCTATGATGTTCAGGTGCAGTCCTACTCTATGTTCAGGTGCAGTCCTACTCTATGATGTTCAGGTGCAGTCCTACTCTATGTTCAGGTGCAGTCCTACTCTATGTTCAGGTGCAGTCCTACTCTATGTTCAGGTGCAGTCCTACTCTATGATGTTCAGGTGCAGTCCTACTCTATGATGTTCAGGTGCAGTCCTACTCTATGATGTTCAGGTGCAGTCCTACTCTATGATGTTCAGGTGCAGTCCTACTCTATGATGTTCAGGTGCAGTCCTACTCTATGTTCAGGTGCAGTCCTACTCTATGTTCAGGTGCAGTCCTACTCTATGATGTTCAGGTGCAGTCCTACTTTTGCGTCCGCTAGGTCATGGGTGATCAGGTGGGAGTCACGGGTGATCAACAGTCACGTAGCACAGGTATACAAGTGGGAGGTGCGCTGTTCACTTACCTGATTGAAGCGTGGGCACGGGCTATAAACGGGAGCGAGCACTAGTGTTTGGCATGATGTGTCGTTAGGAGAGATGCGCCACCGGTAAGATGCTATTTCCATTCATTGGGCTGCGGTTTAAGTTAGTTAAATTAGTTGTTTGTTCTATCGCAATGTATATGCGCAATATATGCTTAATAACTTACTCTGGTTTGTTGATAAACATTGTCAAAGTCTACTGTAACGTTGCCGGTTTAAAGTATCAGTTGTTAATGTTTTGAATTATAGCGCTTTTACTGTGGCAATAGTAAACTTCCTATTTGCGGTGCCGGTCGAGTGACGTAGTGCAGTAATTGGCCTTCTTCTAGCTCGGGCTCGGGCTCGGGCTAGGCTGGGTAATGTAGTCAATGGCTTTAGACTTATAATGAAATGCTATGCTCAGTTTTAAAACTACATTCACTGTTTTGCATTTAGGCCAGCACTTTGAGTAATCACTTTAACGTGTAATATTAGTGTTAATGTATTGTTTTTGGTCGTTCAATTAATACACTCAATATATTAGGCTATACTTTTTATGATACTGATTTATTGTAGTTTCTGAATGTGTATTTATAGTATTTATAATTTATACAGAATTTTATATTTGTGTGTTTTATATTGATATATTTATATTTGCCTATTCAGATTTTATGATTAACAGTATTATGAATATGTGGCTGTTTATATTGTTGTTTTATTTCTATTCTTTAGGTTTATAACCTTCAATTTAGTGGCTGTAAAAATTGAACCAAAACAATCAAATAATAAAGACCACAAAGAGTTAAAACAACGTGTCCTCTCCTGACACCTCTCCCGAACACCTACTCTATGATGTTCAGGTGCAGTCCTACTCTATGACAGTGGTCTTCAACCCTGGTCCTCAGGACCCACTGTCCTGCATGTTTTGGATGTTTCCCCCTTCCCACACACCTGATTCTAATGCATGATCGTTTACCAGGATTCTTCAGAGCTAGATAACGACCCATGCATTAGAATCAGGTGTGTTGGAGCAGGGAAACATCTAAAACATGCAGGACAGTGGGTCCTGAGGACCAGGGTTGAAGACCACTGCTCTATGATGTTCTGGTGCAGCCCTACTCTATGATGTTCAGGTGCAGCCCTACTCTATGATGTTCAGGTGCAGAGAATTTTTTTTTCTCACTAGTGAGTTTTTCTGGGAGTTTTTCCTTGTCTTCTTTGATGGTTTAGGTTGCTTGAGGAGCAGTTCTATGGGCATATGTGAAGTACCTTGGTGACATTGCTTGTTAAAAGGGCTATACAAAGAAATTTTGATTTGATTCTTTCTCTGATTCTGCCTCAAACATAGGTTCAACACCTAATGTCTACATGATTTCTCCACCTGAGTGCTAAAATAGTTAGCCTTGCAGCTGTATTTGTTGTAAACTAACTAATTGTTGTGCACGCATCCAAATATTGATGTGAATATCATATTAGGGAGAAAACCTGTGGTTTTCATTCATGTGTTTTCAGCACCCTGTTTCATTCACAGGGTGGCATTAGAGTGCATTGAATAGTGCCTGAGACATTTTTAGCCCAACTAATATTGCATATCCTATTCAGGGACCCTTAAGGAACAATCTGATATACCCCATAATCTCATTATATGACTCCTTTAACTTTTCTGACAGTTTGCTGTAAAAAAACAAACAAAAAAAACATGTAAGTCATGCTTCAGTAAATTGGTCATCAATCCAAGAGGTAAACTTTAACTCTGTACTGAATCTCTATTTAAACCTGTTCCATATGCCATAAACCTGATAGATCTCTGCTTCACCTTTCCTCTAGCTTTCACTGCCTCTCTCTCCAATTTCCTCTCTCCCTCTTTATCTCACTCGCTCCACCTCTTGTTCTCCTTGACCTTTATCCTGTTATGCAGCTGCTCTGCTGCTTTCAGCCACGTCACTTGTTTGCATTACAGCCTGACACCTTCACATCTGGCAGAAGAAAAACTCACCCAGACCTGTCTTTGATAGAGAAGGAGAGAAAGAATGACTACTGACGCTCATTTAGGTCTGGGGGAACCATGATAGAGACAGAGTGAGAGAACAGACCAGAAGAGGAGGAGGAGAGAAGAAGAGGACATGAGTGGGGGAAGAGAGAACAGGAGAGGAGGAGAATAGGAGAGGAGGGGATGAGGAGGAGAGTACTGGAGAAAAGGAGATGAGGAGAAGAGCAGAAAGGGAGAGGAAAAAAGAGGAGATGAGGACAGGAGGAGAGGACAGGAAGGGAGGAGTTGAGGAGAGGACATGTTACGCCTGTGAAAGAATGATGTCACCTCCCACTTTAATGTGAGTCATGTGAACAGCCGAGGTGACTGTGCAGTGATGTCACTGATCCAGGAAAGGATCTGCTGTTCCAGGAATCATCGTCCACATGCCTGAGGCAGAGCACACTGTCTTGAGGAAGGAACACTACCTGCTGTCCATGTGCACAGGATGGGTCAGGCCAGACAGGAGCTGGATCTGATGGCTGGATGGGTCAGGTCAGACAGGAGCTGGACACATCTGATGGCTGGATGGGTCAGGCCAGACAGGAGCTGGATCTGATGGTTGGATGGGTCAGGTCAGACAGGAGCTGGATCTGATGGCTGGATGGGTCAGGTCAGACAGGAGCTGGACACATCTGATGGCTGGATGGGTCAGGCCAGACAGGAGCTGGATCTGATGGTTGGATGGGTCAGGTCAGACAGGAGCTGGATCTGAGGGCTGGATGGGTCAGGGCAGACAGGAGCTGGACACATCTGATGGCTGGATGGGTCAGGGCAGACAGGAGCTGGACACATCTGATGGCTGGATGGGTCAGGGCAGACAGGAGTTGGACACATCTGATGGCTGGATGGGTCAGGGCAGAGCTGGACACATCTGATGGCTGGATGGGTCAGGGCTTTAGTCACAGTCTAAACCTGACCAATGACCCTTGACCAGACCCTTAGTCTTTAACCCCATTTATGAGTCAAGCACGCACCTTCTTATCCTCACTAGCACTAAAAGTCATGAAAAATCTGAAAGATCAAACACGTATTAACAGAGTTATGTTTTTTTCTGTAAGATATTACCAAAAGAAAGTACAGAAATGACAAAACTATAAGAAATATAAATACTTTGAATTGAACCATTAAAATGAACAGTTGTGTCTGTCTTCCTATTCTCATTACAAACTTCAGGTTAAAACTGTTGGTCCTGATTCAACACACAGCTGACTCAACACACACATACACACACACACACACACGTGGCTCCACCACAGCTGGTGAGGTTAGGGTTAATCCATTATTTTGTCTCTCTTCATACTCACACACATTTACATGCATGCACAAGCAGGCATAATGTTTCCCTGTAGCACCTGAGAAATTCCAGTTTTCAAGTGTATTGAAGTGTGTAGAAAGTACTGTGTGTGCGTGCATTTGTGTGTAAGTGATAAAATAGTTTCCACTGCCGGAAGCCAGGAAGGTCTACCTGATCTCACTCACATTACTCTTGTGACAGCGTGTGAACTCTTAAAGCTACAGTACTGGTTTTCCCACCTGCCTCCATGTCTGTCTGATGTTCACATCTCACAGCAGGACACCTCCCAGACACACCACCAACACACACACACACGTATATATATATATATACACACATTGATGTCAAGGTACCTGTCATTACGTGTTAAGGTTGATGAAAGTAGCATATTGTGGCCAAATAAGTGGTTGAAAGTCCAGCGGCATATGTGGACATGCTTGTTAGCATGAGGTCAAGCCTGGACCTCCTCACATTCCTGCATAATCAAACATCATTTGCTGCATTCCTACAGGCTCTAAGCTCCACAGGGGCTCAATGGTACAATGGATGAGGGTTAAGTGTTCCATGTCCTGTTCAAGAGATCATTCTGCCATGTGGTTGACTCCAGTTGGGATGCGGTTGGATGGGGATAGATAGAGTCAGTCAGGGTTGTTCAGGGTTAGATAGCATTAGATATGGTTAGATGGCATTAGATAGGGTTAGTCAGGGTTAGATAGGGTTAAATAGCATTAGATAGGGTTAGTCAGGGTTAAGTAAAGTTAGATATGGTTATACATGTTTAGACAGGATTAGAAAGGGTTAGTCAGGGTTGGTCAGGGTTAGATAGGGTTAGATAGCATTAGATAGGGTTAGATAGTGTTAGTCAGGGTTAGGTAAGGTTAGATATGGTTAGACATGTTTAGACAGGGTTAGTCAGGGTTAGATAAGGTTAGATATGATAAGACAGGGTTAGATAGTTAGGGTTAGTCAGGGTTAGATATGGTTAGACAGGGTTAGATAGTTAGTCAGGGTTAGTTAGGGTTAGTCAGGGTTGAATAGGGTTAAATAACGTTAGATAGTGTTAGATAGGGTTAGTCAGGGTTGGATAAGGTTAGATATGGTTAGACAGGGTTTGATAGTTAGGGTTAGTCAGGGTTAGATAGGGTTCGATAGGTTTAGTCAGGGTTAGATAGCGTGCACGGCGGCAGTGCGGTTAACGCTCTCATGTGGGTTCTCTGGGTGGAGTCTGCATGTTCTCCCTGTGTTACTGTGGGTTCTCTCTGGGTGGAGTCTGCATGTTCTCCCTGTGTTACTGTGGGTTCTCTCTGGGTGGAGTCTGCATGTTCTCCCTGTGTTACTGTGGGTTCTCTCTGGGTGGAGTCTGCATGTCCTCCCTGTGTTACTGTGGGTTCTCTCTGGGTGGAGTCTGCATGTTCTCCCTGTGTTACTGTGGGTTCTCTCTGGGTGGAGTCTGCATGTCCTCCCTGTGTTACTTTGGGTTCTCTCTGGGTGGAGTCTGCATGTCCTCCCTGTGTTACTGTGGGTTCTCTCTGGGTTGTCTGCATGTCCTCCCTGTGTCACTGTGGGTTCTCTCTGGGTGGAGTCTGCATGTCCTCCCTGTGTTACCGTGGGTTCTCTCTGGGTGGAGTCTGCATGTCCTCCCTGTGTTACTGTGGGTTCTCTCTGGGTGGAGTCTGCATGTCCTCCCTGTGTTACTGTAGGTTCTCTCTGGGTGGAGTCTGCATGTCCTCCCTGTGTTACTGTAGGTTCTCTCTGGGTGGAGTCTGCATGTCCTCCCTGTGTCACTGTAGGTTCTCTCTGGGTGGAGTCTGCATGTCCTCCCTGTGTTACTGTGGGTTCTCTCTGGGTGGAGTCTGCATGTCCTCTCTGTGTTACTGTAGGTTCTCTCTGGGTGGAGTCTGCATGTCCTCCCTGTGTTACTGTGGGTTCTCTCTCTCTCTCCCCCCCCTTTGTGTGGATTCACCTATCGTTTTTGTTCTTTTTTGCTCCCACCCCTCTATCCCTGTGTACACTTTTCTAATCTTTTACCTCACACCCTTACCGTTGTGTGCTTTTGCGAGACTGTGTGCCGTTGCTGCAAAGGAGTTTCCCCGGGATAAATAAAGTAATCTGAATCTGAATATCCTGTATCCTATATACAGTATATCCTGCATCCTATATATATCCTGTATCCTATATATATCCTGCATCCTATACATACCCTGTCATGGGGGCGTCAGATAGCTTAACAGTTAAGGCGTTGGCCTCGTAATCGGAAGGTTGGGCAACGCACTTCACCCTACTTGCCTCATGGAAAATTGTCCCTGTACTTACTGTAAGTCGCTTTGGATAAAAGCGTCTGCTAAATGAATAAATGTAATGTACCCTGTATCCTATATATATATATCCTATATTAATCCTGCATCTTATATATATATATATCCTGTGACATATATATATATATATATATATATATATATATATATATATATATATATATATATGTCCTGCAACCCTAACTCTAACCCTGCATCACATGTCCAGCATCCAATATCCTACATTCTATATCCAACATCCTACATCATATATTCTACCTCCTATATCCTACATCCTTTATCCTGCATCATATATTCTATATCCTATATCATATATTATACATCCTATATCATACATCCTATATCCTACATCCTATATCCTGCATTATATATTCTACATCCTATATACATCCTGTGTTCCAGCTTCACTGTCGTTTATTAATTATCTAGATTAATCATGTTGTGGAGAAAATTAGGGTGTAGCCAATAAAGAAAATTAAATCATTGTTTTTAAAAGATAGTCCGCCAAACCAAAATTATTTTTAGTTTAATAAAAAACAATATATTTTCAAAATAAATATGTTTTAGTAGGTACATCAAAGAAATGTTAAGAGTCAAATGTCTCATTTACAGTACCAATAAATATATTAATGTGAACAAACACTAACATGTGGCTGTACAGATTAAAAAACACTGCTTAAATACAAATAGAATGTTTCTCTTCACTAGAAGCCCACGGTAGTGTTGCACTTCTGCTGATTCAGCTCAGTCAGGATCCTCAGTCTCTACTGTGTCTCTGTGCATCAACATATCCTGACGTCCAGAACGACACCAACCATCTCGTCATGTTCTCTGCTAGGACCCGTCCCCAGACGGATTATTAAGGAATGTCAAAGTATCGCTCTCTTATTTTATTTTTTTGTAAGAAAAAAAGTTGTCTTCTTAGTTTCCATACACAGCAGTGAAAAGGCTGATCCACACCAACACTGCATTTAAATATAAATTAAATACACCAAACACATATTCAAACATTCTACAGGAGAGGAAGTACTTAGTGGGATACGGGCTTATTTACAAATCCTCTTCTTCATAACCTGCCACAAATGTGCAACACACAAACATTAAATGATCTTGATTTTTCAGCAGTGTTTTAGTCAAACACTTCTGTTACGTTCTATAAGTTATAATCACCTTATCTTCATTACATCCACTTTAAATATCTCCTCAAAGAACTTTAATATCAAATCCTACTAGATTTGTTCTCTTCTCCCTCCTCTTCCCCTCCCCTCCTTTTCCCCTCCCCTCCTCTTCCTCCTGCTCTTTCCCTCCCTCTCTCCCTCCTTAAATGATTAATTTTCATTTGCACCTCCAAGTGAAGGTGTGGTCACAAGTTTGCTTCTCTTTTGTTGTTGACAGAAAACACTTTAGATATTTACATCCACAGCAGACCAACATCCAGTGAAGTATTACATCAAATATGAACGATTTTGACAGAATCTTGGTTCTGAACCAAGGGGCCCAAACTGACTGGGATAGGAACACCCCCTTTACATGCATCTGTCACATTCCTTCACCATTTAACCATCAATTTCATAGCAGCAAATGTGTTGTCATTGTCATTGTTATTTTTACAATAAGTACATATACATTCATACATACATACATATATATTAATAATCTTAGAATGAACCCTAACCCTTAGAAAGAAAAGGTAGTGAATTCTCTACTGTTCATGATTGTGTCCCTCCTCTCCTCCTGCCAATGTTGTTGAAGGAAATATGTCCTCAGTTTCCAAAGTGCTGGAGGTGAGTGTCCCTCTTCATGTTCTCCTCTCACCTCCTGGGTTTGTCACATCTGAGGAACACATGAGGAATGGGCAGGTTAGAACACCAGCAGCCAATCAGGCAGCCCCTCCTGTGAACAACTGGGAACATGTGACTTCCTACTCCCTTGTGACTTCCTACTCCCTTGTGACTTCCTACTCCCTTGTGACTTCCTACTCCCTTGTGACTTCCTACCTTCTTGTGACTTCCTACCCCCTTGTGACTTCCTACTCCCTTGTGACTTCCTACCCCCTTGTGACTTCCTACCTTCTTGTGACTTCCTACCTTCTTGTGACTTCCTACTCCCTTGTGACTTCCTACTCCCTTGTGACTTCTTACCTTCTTGTGACTTCCTACTCCCTTGTGACTTCCTACTCCCTTGTGACTTCCTACCTTCTTGTGACTTCCTACTCCCTTGTGACTTCCTACCTTCTTGTGACTTCCTACTCCCTTGTGACTTCCTACTCCCTTGTGACTTCCTACCCCCTTGTGACTTCCTACTCCCTTGTGACTTCCTACTCCCTTGTGACTTCCTACCCCCTTGTGACTTCCTACTCCCTTGTGACTTCCTACCTTCTTGTGACTTCCTACTCCCTTGTGACTTCCTACCTTCTTGTGACTTCCTACCTTCTTGTGACTTCCTACCTTCTTGTGACTTCCTACCCCCTTGTGTGTGACTTCCTACTCCCTTGTGACTTCCTACCCCCTTGTGACTTCCTACTCCCTTGTGACTTCCTACCTTCTTGTGACTTCCTACTCCCTTGTGACTTCCTACTCCCTTGTGACTTCCTACCTTCTTGTGACTTCCTACCTTCTTGTGACTTCCTACTCCCTTGTGACTTCCTACCCCCTTGTGACTTCCTACTCCCTTGTGACTTCCTACCTTCTTGTGACTTCCTACTCCCTTGTGACTTCCTACTCCCTTGTGACTTCCTACCTTCTTGTGACTTCCTACTCCCTTGTGACTTCCTACCCCCTTGTGACTTCCTACTCCCTTGTGACTTCCTACTCCCTTGTGACTTCCTACCTTCTTGTGACTTCCTACTCCCTTGTGACTTCCTACCCCCTTGTGACTTCCTACCCCCTTGTGACTTCCTACTCCCTTGTGACTTCCTACTCCCTTGTGTGTGACTTCCTACTCCCTTGTGACTTCCTACTCCCTTGTGTGTGACTTCCTACCCCCTTGTGTGTCTCTAAATCCAGCACTGAGTGAATGGGGGGCCCCAGAGTTCAAAGGTCTTCTGGTTAGGGTCAGGGAAGGTCATGGACAGAAACCCTGGTTAGTTTTACACTCAAGATCATCACTGGCTGCTGGCTGAGAATATGCATTGTTTGCACCAATTGGTATAGGTTTTATTTCCATATTAGTAACAGAACTGCTCTTTCGATGACATCTAATTAGTCAGACAATGACAGGCAGTCGCCAATCCCTCCCTCCCTCTTCCCCATCCTCCCTCCCTCTCCCCCATCCTCTCTCACACTCCTCCATCCTCCCTCCCTCTCCCCCATCCTCCCTCTCTCTCCCCCATCCTCTCTCACACTCCCCCATCCTCCTTTACTCTCCCTCATCCCTCCCTCACTCTCCCTCAGCCCTCTCACACTCTCCCCCATCCTCCTTCACTCTCCCTCATCCCTCCCTCACTCTCCCTCAGCCCTCTCACACTCTCCCCCATCCTCCTTCACTCTCCCCCATCCCTCCCTCACTGTCCCCCATCCTCTCACACTCTCCCCCATCCTCACTCTCACAGCCCTCCACATGATGATCTATAAAGTAGGTAGACCAGTACACCATGCACGTCACAGCACACATCTTAGCACTGCTAGAAGCAAGGGAGAAGCATGCATTTCTCTGCAGGAGACACTCAAGCAACAGAGACGAATGGAGGAGGAGGGGAGACACCATGTTTATCTTCGTAAACATTGTAAACAAACCTGCAAGTTCTTTGGTTTAATTCAAGTTGTCTTGACTTGCAGTCTAACTGTGTGAATTTGCAGGAGCATTTACAGGTGAGAGGGTCCTGTGCAAACAAGTGTTTTCTTCTCTTTGAGCAAGGATGACATTGGCTGCAAGGGAAGCAAAAAGAAAAAAAAGAAAAAGATCGAAGCTAAAGAGCATTTACTGCTGAAAGGGCCTGATACACTCATGATCTAGAGAGAGACAGGTACAGAGTGGACACAGACAGATCTAGAGAGAGACAGGTACAGAGTGGACACAGACAGCTTAAGAGAGAGACAGGTACAGAGTGGACACAGACAGATTTAGAGAGAGACAGGTACAGAGTGGACACAGACAGCTTAAGAGAGAGACAGGTACAGAGTGGACACAGACAGCTTAAGAGAGAGACAGGTACAGAGTGGACACAGACAGATCTAGAGAGAGACAGGTACAGAGTGGACACAGACAGATCTAGAGAGAGACAGGTACAGAGTGGACACAGACAGCTTAAGAGAGAGACAGGTACAGAGTGGACACAGACAGCTTAAGAGAGAGACAGGTACAGAGTGGACACAGACAGATTGACAGAGAGACAGGTACAGAGTGGACACAGACAGATTGACAGAGAGACAGGTACAGAGTGGACACAGACAGATTGACAGAGAGACAGGTACAGAGTGGACACAGACAGATTGACAGAGAGAGACAGGTACAGAGTGGACACAGACAGATCTAGAGAGAGACAGGTACAGAGTGGACACAGACAGATCTAGAGAGAGACAGGTACAGAGTGGACACAGACAGATTGACAGAGAGACAGGTACAGAGTGGACACAGACAGATCGACAGAGAGACAGGTACAGAGTGGACACAGACAGATTGACAGAGAGAGACAGGTACAGAGTGGCCAGTGAGACAGACAGATGGGGGTTCTCATCCAGCGCTGGGGAAAGTGCAACACTAAAGGCTTCAGGTTAAGGTAAGCAGAGTTTCTTGCTCTATGTGAGAGATTGGCTTGGTGAAGAGGGGGTTCATGTACGTCTGGATTTTTAGGGGGAAAATGATTTGCTTTTGCAGTGTTTGACTGAGGTGAAAAGTCTCTCCCTCATCCCACAAGACCAACAGTGACAAACAGTGAAAACAGGCACTTACTTTTTTGTTTTAACTTCTGGTTTTGGTCTAAAATGAGAAAGAGAAACAAACCTAGTGAGAAGACAGCTTGTGTTGTTTTTGCGTGTGAAGCAGGATTGTGATGGACGATAATGTCTCTGAAACACAGAGACTTACATGGTTAATTGATGGAGGAATAACTTACCTGCACTCACACTTTCTGTGTTCTGTGAAACTCATCTGGAACTGGTGCTGAGAGACTCTCTGCCTGACGCGTATCACCTGTAGACGAACACAAGGGACATTCAGAATGAAGACTGTTTTGAACTGAATCTCCCTCCTGTATTCTTCTCTCCCCCTCCTCTCTTCCCCTCGTCTCTTCCATCTCTGCCTTTCCAACTCATCTCATCCCCCTATTCCAAACAGCATTAGTATGGTTATATGACGCTGCGTAAGTAGGCTCATTAAAACAACTCACTAAAAGACCAGAATCCATTTGTGGAGCAGATGAAGACGTGTTTATTATATCTGGCCAAAAATATCCTAGATTCATAGGCATGTAACGAAAACCAGGATTTTTGCTAAGGTAGTAATGCTGAGGACTCTTAGACTTGTATGGCTGACTAGAAAAGGGGTAGGCTAACTTTTGGACAGGTGGGCCACACAGAGTTGGAGATTTCTCTGAGCAAGGATGACATTGGCTGCAAGAGAAGCAAAAAGAAGAGAGAAAAAGATCGAAGCTAAACAGCGTTTACTGCTGAAAGGGCCTGATACACTCATGATCTAGAGAGAGACAGGTACAGAGTGGACACAGACAGATCTAGAGAGAGACAGGTACAGAGTGGACACAGACAGATCTAGAGAGAGACAGGTACAGAGTGGACACAGACAGATTTAGAGAGAGACAGGTACAGAGTGGACACAGACAGCTCTAGAGAGAGACAGGTACAGAGTGGACACAGACAGATCTAGAGAGAGACAGGTACAGTCTAGGACCACACAGTCTAGAACCACACAGTCTAGGACACACACACACAGTCTAGGACCACACAGTCTAGGACCACACAGTCTAGAACCACACAGTCTAGAACCACACAGTCTAGGACCACACAGTCTAGAACCACACAGTCTAGGACCACACAGTCTAGGACCACACAGTCTAGGACCACACAGTCTAGGACACACACACACACAGTCTAGGACCACACAGTCTAGGACCACACAGTCTAGAACCACACAGTCTACAACCACACAGTCTAGGACCACACAGTCTAGAACCACACAGTCTAGGACCACACAGTCTAGGACCACACAGTCTAGGACACACACACACACACAGTCTAGGACCACACAGTCTAGGACCACACAGTCTAGAACCACACAGTCTACGACCACACAGTCTAGGACCACACAGTCTAGAACCACACAGTCTACAACCACACAGTCTAGGACCACACAGTCTAGAACCACACAGTCTAGGACCACACAGTCTAGGACCACACAGTCTAGGACCACACAGTCTACAACCACACAGTCTAGGACCACACAGTCTAGGACCACACAGTCTAGGTCCACACAGTCTAGAACCACACAGTCTACAACCACACAGTCTAGGACCACACAGTCTACAACCACACAGTCTAGGACCACACAGTCTAGAACCACACAGTCTAGGACCACACAGTCTAGGACCACACAGTCTAGGACCACACAGTCTAGGACCGCTCGGTGACCACACAGTCAGATGTTGCCATACATTCCTGTGTGTTTCTCTCACCAGGATTGGGCTCTGACCACACCAACACAGGAGTAAACAACACATTGGGTAAACAACATATTCAGCATGCCAGAGCCTGTAGTCACTTTCTCCTGGGACAGAAGTGCAGGAAGTAGGGAGAGGAAGTCAGAGGGGTAAACAAGACAGGAAGAAAAATACAAATAAAGAGAAAGAGGGAGAGATTTGGAGAAAAAGAGAGAGAGATATGGAGAAAGAGAGGGAGAGAAAGGGAGAAAGAGCGGGAGAGGTAGGGAGAAAGAGAGGTAGGGAGAAAGAGAGGGAGAGATAGGGAGAAAGAGAAGGAGCCATACAGAGAGAAGTGTGGGAGTTTAATGTGGCAAAGCTTAATTCGAATGCATGGACCTCGAAAGAGAAAAGGAGTCCATAGATCAAATGATGGTAAAAAAGAGATAAAGAGACAGGAGGAGACAGAAAGAGATAAAAAGACAGGGGAGACAGAAATAGATAAAGAGACAGGGGGAGACAGAAAGAGATAAAGAGACAGGAGAGACAAATAGATAAAGAGACAGGAGAGACAGAAAGAGATAGGAGAGACAGAGATAAAGAGACAGGAGAGATATAAAGAGATAAAGAGACAGGAGAGACATAAAGAGATAAAAAGACAGGAGAGACAGAAAGAGAAAGAAGGAGTTAGGTTCCTCGGTTAGCAACTAACCTCCAAAGTGACATTGCGTGTTTCCGTGGCGACACACTCGAGTGCCTCGTCCGTGCAGCAACCAGCACATCGCTGCAGTGCCACACAGGATGGGATGAAAGTGTGCTCGATCTCCTCAGGGTATTCCTGGAAGATGTCCACCAGCACCTCCCGCGTTCGACACAGACTCTTGTTGTACACCTCTAAGAAGTGCACCACTGCAGGGGAGAGGGGTGGGGTCAGCTTGACCACATTTCATCACAGTAATCATTATCAACTTCATTCTTATAATTACCATCATCACATCATCTCCATCATCACATCATCATCTCCACCATCATCACCTTCATTGTTATCATAACCATCATCATCACCACTATTATGGTTATCATAACCATTATCTCCACCATTATCTCCACCACCATCATCAACACCATCATCAACATCTTCCTCATCAACATAATCATCATCATCAACATCTTCACCACCATCATCCCCATAGTCGTTTAGATATCCTAGTGTACCATTAGATATGATATACTACTATATCTTATATATATCTACTATAGCACTTCACGACCTGCGAAGAAGCGTCATTGGCGTTGTTACGGCTCCTCGCTGACAAAGGGTTCAAGGTATCCAAAACTAAGTTACAGTTCTGTCTCCCCATGGCTATATGCTGATTAAAGTACTATTCCTGCCAACTAAGATAAACTGTCTTGGATAAATAAAATAAAACAAAAAATCCCCACTTCCCTCATTCTCTGTTCAACTGTCACCTCTGTCGATTCATCTGTCACCTCTATCTATTAAACTGTCACCTCTGTCTATTTAACTGTCACCTCTGTCTATTCAACTGTCACCTCTGTCTATTCAACTGTCACCTCTGTCTATTCAACTGTCACCTCTGTCTATTCAACTGTCACCTCTGTCTATTCAACTGTCACCTCTGTCTATTCAACTGTCACCTCTGTCTATTCAACTGTCACCTGTCTATTCAACTGTCACCTCTGTCTATTCAACTCCTTCTCTCCTCTCTGTCCATCTTGGGCTCTTTCAGGTGTAGAAAGAGGGTTTAAACATACAAATATTTTTGTATGTTTAATGAGATTTTTACAGTATTAACATTGAAACATAAAACATAAACCCTATTGGTTTTATAGCCTATAGTGACATTAATGATGCAATATGACTTTGTGTTTTAACTGTAAATCCTTGTGTTTCCGAGCGAAAGCTGCCCTCCGTCGAGGAATTGCACTTGTTAAGTTTCCATAACATTACTAATGGAGAACAAATAACCTCCACATATATCATAACAATAATACCAGTGGTCACTCATTATTAAGCACCACATTATGCAATTGTATTCACAGTTGTATGTTTGCACAGTTCTAAGAGGCACGTGAATATGCCAGGACTTTGGAGGTTTCCACCAGAAGTGACCTGACCAGCAGGCGTCAAGCGAAACCAGCGCAATAAAGGCCCATGGAAGTGGACAAGAGAACTCACCTTTACAGGGGAGAACTGAATAAAGGGAAGAGGGAAGGAGAGGAGGGAAGGAGAGAAAGGTAGGAGGTTTAGAGGAGTGGAGGAAGAGAGCCCTTCTGCTCCTTTGTTGTGATAAAAAGATCCAGCTCCGTCTAGCTCAGTGGAGCAGCAAGGTACAAACCAGGGATTCAGAAACCACAAAGAGCCCCACTGTGCTGAACACACTCTCCCATGTTCCTACAGAACAACAAAAATAAGCCTTTCTAGGCCAGAGACCACCCATAGTGTCCTACACAGCCACAAACCCTCTATACTTAGTAGTACACAGGTAATAGTGATCGTAAACCCTATCCTCATATCAATAAACATTTATGTCCATGTCAACCCAGTAAAACATTCTAAAATACTTTTGTACATCTCAAAATAATCTCAGCGCCTTACTGCTGTATCCAGGTAACCCCAGCTGTCTCCTGAACCCAGGGTTGTGACCCCAGGACATACGGTGCCATAGTTGACCTGTGACCTCTGATCCCTGGAAGCCCACCCCTGAGTTTGCCTAGTGCTAAAACAACATCCTGGCTTAGCTAAGGCCCCATAGCCTCAACTATCCTCTAGTGCTTCTAGCCTCCAGCCTCTAACCTCTGTCTAGCTTCTTGGTGGCCAGACCTGCCTGCTTCTCTACCTCCCAGCTTGTCTGCCTCCCAGCCATTCTTCCTCTTAGCCTGTCTGCCTCCTATCCTGTCTGCCTCCCATCCTGTCTGCCTTCTATCCTCTCTGCCTCCTATCCTGTCTGCCTCCTATCCTGTCTGCCTCCTATCCTGTCTGCCTCCTATCCTGTCTGCCTCCTATCCTGTCTGCCTCCCATCCTGTCTGCCTCCTATCCTGTCTGCCTATCCTGTCTGCCTTCTATCCTGTCTGCCTCCCATCCTGTCTGCCTTCTATCCTCTCTGCCTCCTATCCTGTCTGCCTCCTATCCTGTCTGCCTATCCTGTCTGCCTTCTATCCTGTCTGCCTCCTATCCTGTCTGCCTATCCTGTCTGCCTCCCAGCCTGTCTGCCTCCTATCCTGTCTGCCTCCTATCCTGTCTGCTTTCTATCCTGTCTGCTTTCTATCCTGTCTGCTTTCTATCCTGTCTGCCTCCTATCCTGTCTGCCTATCCTGTCTGCCTCCCAGCCTGTCTGCCTATCCTGTCTGCCTCCCAGCCTGTCTGCCTCCCAGCCTGTCTGCCTCCTATCCTGTCTGCCTCCTATCCTGTCTGCCTCCCATCCTGTCTGCGTTCTATCCTGTCTGCCTCCCAGCCTGTCTGCCTCCTATCCTGTCTGCCTCCCAGCCTGTCTGCCTCCTATCCTGTCTGGGGTTATGCCCTTGGTAACATGAGTAAACTCATAACCAGCTACCCCAGCCTTGGTCAGAGTTAGGCAGGACTCTTAGTCACAGCTAACCAACAAATATAAGTCTGCTACAACCTTGGGTGAAGGCTGTGGGACACACTGATCCAGTCTTCTGTCTATCTTCAAACTTACTGACAGGAAAAGTACAAGATGATACAACTGTTTCCTGTTGTGGCCTCATACCGACACACAACATGTTTGGCTCAGTTCACTGGTAACTTCAGACTCCCTGGTTGGGAGTACATGTACACGTATAACATCTCTGGTGGGCCCCATTCCATAATAATATACCTACTTAATGGAATCCAATAGGCAACTTGGATCAGATAACTGTATATGAACACATTTTTAAAATGTTGTCTGACTGTCGGGACTCTCTTCTTCTGTAGTTACTACATTTTCTCAGACGGACACTAGGTGAACGCCGCTGATGCTTAAAGAAGAGATGAAGTTATAAACTCACCGTCATTTCTACTCTTTTCCCCTTCCTTAGGTATGTGAGCAGTCTGTAAAAGAACACAGCTGTTAAAACTAAAAAGAACATATTGCTGGGTCTAGATATGAACGCATGGTAATTCCTGTGTTTTAAAACAAAGGGTTGAATGATGTGGAAAAGCCAGCCCTCTCCAGTGAATATGACGTGTTTATGACAGATGTGACGTAGACGGGTTTCCACCTGGTGTCTGCTACTCTGCTGGTGTAAGAGCATGGAATATTGCGTGAGAATCAGGGAGCATTGGAGCCCAGTGGTATTATAGTAGTACTATATACAACTGCAGTAGTACTATAGTAGTACTATATGTATATAACTAAAGTGTGTGCGCCGTTGGGAATGACAGCAGCCTCTGATATAATACACATAATACTGTCCTGAACCGGAGTGCGACTGGGAAAGTTTAAACATTCAAATATTCCTTATTATTAATATTACAACATTTTAAAAGAAAAGTTGAACTGTAGAAAACCGCTGTTGATGGGGTGTGTGACATAATGATGCAATATTAAATACATGTCAATATGACTTTGTGTCCTCGCTGTAAACCCTCTATAACATTACAAACGGAGAACAAATAACCTCCACATACATCATAACAATAATAATAGTCAGTATTTTGCGCCACATTATGCCAGGACTGTAAGTGGACCAGAGAACTCACCTTTACACAGGAGAAGTGAGCTGCCAGAAGGATGTGGAGCAAACTGACAACAAAGTTCATGGTTGTAAATCCAAAGGTTGTTTTACAGTCACAGCTGTGGTTTAGCTCTGGATATTCACATATAACACCGATTACCTACTAACAAAATCGTGTTTTTAATCTAGTTTTTAGCTAAATAAAATCCATGTCGTCCACAGTGATGCATCCCTGTTTATTTCAACTATATCCACGAACTGACAGAAAAGCCAACAGAAATGTAACATCCAAGTTGTGACCATCCGATGTTCGTTTCCAGGCTTATTCACTTATTTCGCTACATCAGATCTTGCTGCTGGAACTTTCTGCGTTTTTCAGTGTAACTTTGCTCATTGCTATTCACTGTCTGCCGGTAGAAATGCTTCAATCCTTCTTTGAACAGATAGTTTCAGACTGATGTCGCTCAGCCTCGTTTTACATTTCAGTCCGTGTGTTACTTTTCAAGGTTTCTTCCAGCGTTACTTTTTAAGGTTTCTTCCAGCGTTACTTTTCAAGGTTTCTTCCATTCAGATGTTACTGGTTCAGCCGAGTGTAGCAGGAGAGCAGCGGCTCTGGGAATGACTCTGGACTGAATCAGTGTCCTCATTGGTTGGATGAATGCCAGTGGGTGTTACTAGAGGGTGTTACTAGTGGGTGTTACCAGTGGGTGTTACCAGTGGGTGTTACCAGAGGGTGTTACTAGAGGGTTACTAGGGGCTGTTACTAGAGGGTGTTACTAGAGGGTGTTACTAGTGGGTGTTACTAGGGGGTGTTACTAGAGGGTGTTACTAGTGGGTGTTACTAGTGGGTGTTACTAGAGGGTGTTACTAGTGGGTGTTACTAGGGGGTGTTACTAGAGGGTGTTATTAGTGGGTGTTACTAGAGCTGGTTACTAGTGGGTGTTACTAGTGGGTGTTACTAGAGGGTGTTACCAGTGGGTGTTACCAGTGGGTGTTATTAGTGGGTGTTACTAGAGTGGGTTACTAGTGGGTGTTACTAGTGGGTGTTACTAGTGGGTGTTACTAGTGGGTGTTACTAGAGTTGCAAAGTTATCAGACACGGTTACTGAAGAACAAAAGGCTGGTAGACTAAAACAGTGTACCCTAACCTCGTCATTTGTATGGTTATCAGACATAGTAATTTGTATTATCACTACTCATGGTTAACTGAATCTCTACCTGACCCTGGCATAGAGCTACTCTCTACCTAACCCTGGCAGAGCTACTCTCTACCTAACCATGATATAGAGCTACTCTCTACCTAACCCTGATATAGAGCTACTCTCTACCTAACCATGATGTAGAGCTACTCTCTACCTAACCCTGATGTAGAGCTACTCTCTACCTAACCATGATATAGAGCTACTCTCTACCTAACACTGATGTAGAGCTACTCTCTACCTAACCATGATATAGAGCTACTCTCTACCTAACCATGATATAGAGCTACTCTCTACCTAACCCTGGTATAGAGCTACTCTCTACCTAACCCTGATGTAGAGCTACTCTCTACCTAACCCTGGTATAGAGCTACTCTCTACCTAACCCTGATGTAGAGCTACTCTCTACCTAACCATGATATAGAGCTACTCTCTACCTAACCCTGATGTAGAGCTACTCTCTACCTAACCCTGATATAGAGCTACTCTCTACCTAACCATGATATAGAGCTACTCTCTACCTAACCCTGATGTAGAGCTACTCTCTACCTAACCATGATATAGAGCTACTCTCTACCTAACCCTGATGTAGAGCTACTCTCTACCTAACCCTGATATAGAGCTACTCTCTACCTAACCCTGATATAGAGCTACTCTCTACCTAACACTGATGTAGAGCTACTCTCTACCTAACCCTGGTATAGAGCTACTCTCTACCTAACCCTGATGTAGAGCTACTCTCTACCTAACCATGATATAGAGCTACTCTCTACCTAACCCTGATGTAGAGCTACTCTCTACCTAACCCTGATATAGAGCTACTCTCTACCTAACCATGATATAGAGCTACTCTCTACCTAACCCTGATGTAGAGCTACTCTCTACCTAACCATGATATAGAGCTACTCTCTACCTAACCATGATATAGAGCTACTCTCTACCTAACCATGATATAGAGCTACTCTCTACCTAACCCTGGTATAGAGCTACTCTCTACCTAACACTGATGTAGAGCTACTCTCTACCTAACCCTGATGTAGAGCTATTCTCTACCTAACACTGATGTAGAGCTATTCTCTACCTAACACTGATGTAGAGCTATTCTCTACCTAACACTGATGTAGAGCTACTCTCTACCTAACCCTGGTATAGAGCTACTCTCTACCTAACACTGATGTAGAGCTATTCTCTACCTAACACTGATGTAGAGCTATTCTCTACCTATCATGTTACATTAAGTACGCTTGGATGGGCTTTTCTGTAGCAGATAATCCGGTTCTTCAAAGCACAGGAGGCTGTGTTACCCACTTGCTGTAACTTCCCACCAGTTAGCTAATACTTTGTGTTGTATTCCCTATATATACTGTTGAGCTGGTATTGGGGACTAATTCACCCAAAGAGGAATATCAAATGATGATACCCTAACCCAAACCTGGAGAGGGAAGTCTCAGCCCCCCTAGTAGAAATCTGGGCCCCCCTAGTAGAAGTCTATTTAATAAGTCAATTTAATATTTCACCTGACAAATGTCCAAGGTCATTGTTTTGTAGATGTGACTGCATCTAGCCAGTTTATTTCTTGCCTGGGGTGTTTCAATTGTATTTTGATTGATATTTTGAGCTCAGTTGAATGGTGCAATATGACCTTTCACCTCTGTTAGGCTCTTTACTAGCAGCCTGCCACTCCTTCTTCCACTCAGGGAAATGAGAACACTTTTATTTTACACTTCCCTTTTTTAAATCCTTGCATTTGTCCTACATAATAAGTAAGCATGCTTAAAAAATATATGAATATTATTAACGCCCATTAAAATTCTCTAAATGTTTGGATGTTTGATAATAGTTTAAACAAACGTGTTTGGAGGTGATACGGTATAAAACAAAAACTGCCTCAGCTGCCACTGACATAAGCACACCTCACTGTGTCCTAACAAATCGTACCCTGTATGGTTATAGGCCTGTTTTATGCAATAATTCAGAAAGGAATATAATAACGTTTGCAAATCTAGAAATACATTTAAAGAATCATTGACAGTCTAGTTATAGTTCCTTTTACTGAAAATGTTGTGTGACCAGGGATTGATGAACAAATATTTCCCTGTCTTACGTTCTTTGTCTCTGTGCCAAACTCAGTCACTCAGTCACTCACTGACTCAGTCTCTCAGTCACTCACTGACTCAGTCACTCACTGACTCAGTCACTCCATAAAAGTCATAAAGTGCTGCTTTCCACAGACACAGGAGGTCTAGAAGGTTGCTGAAGGAAACTGGAATTATATCCGTTGTTACTTTGTAGTAAAGGAAAATAATTAAAAGCAGATATAACATTATTTAGATGAACTAAGTATATAAAATAAAATGCAAAATGCATCATCCTCTTGTTTTGTCTGTCTTGATGCAACTTTTAGAATGTGACGTGAAGTATGATGAATAAATGAACTTCCATCCCACAATACCATGCTTCTTCTGTGAGACACACCGCTGTGTACGCTGTGCTTTGGTACCCCTAACCTGGTGTACCCCTAACCTGGTGTACCCCTAACCTGGTGTAACCCTAACCTGGTGTAACCCTAACCTGGTGTACCCCTAACCTGGTGTACCCCTAATCTGGTGTAACCCTAACCTGGTGTACCCCTAACTGTGTGTAACTTTAACCCTACCCCGGTCTAACCCTAACCCCAGTTTAACCCTAACCCTGTCTAACCCTACACCGGTCTAACCCTAACCCCAGTTTAACCCTAACCCTGTCTAACCCTAACCCCTGTCTAACCCCTGGTTAACCACTATGTAGGATACAGAACCTGCTGTCCTGTCAGGTCAGGTTCAGTCAAGGTTTCTGGTCAAGGTCTCTGCTCCGCTTATCTGAAAGTCTGACTTTTCTTCTATTGTGTCTGAAGCTCCAGATAGTAGAGCCAGTGATGCAGACAGAACTGGCCTGATCACAACTGAGTTTGAACCAAGACTTCATCCAAACAAGACCTCAATCATAATTTTTCTCAAGTACATTGCAATCTGCAATCTCCCCCTCCTACACCTCTGTAGTGGTGGGGAGGCAGACAGCATTGAATTTTGAGTTGGATTGTAAAATATACTTATGGAACCATAATCACTCAGTACAAGCACAAATAACACGGCTGGATTTTATCTTCATGATAATTCATATTAAATTAAGATTAAGATTAAATTATGAAAAACATGTGAAGTGAACAAAATATATAAATATTATAAGTAATCGGTCTTCCCACATTTACTTTTTGCAGTCTGACTACAGTAGGGTCATCTAAAATGTGTGGAGGTTTACGGGAGGGTCAGAGTTTGCGTGGAAGAGAACGCAACTCTCTTAAAAAAAAACACATCACAACCCTTGCCTGGAAACTGGAGTATGAACGTTTTCAGACCCGTTTTGTCCTCCAGACAGCATCATCCTCCAGACAGCATCATCCTCCAGACAGCATCATCCTCCAGACAGCAGGACAGCATCATCCTCCAGACAGCAGGACAGCATCATCCTCCAGACAGCATCATCCTCCAGACAGCAGGACAGCATCATCCTCCAGACAGCATCATCCTCCAGACAGCAGGACAGCATCATCCTCCAGACAGCATCATCCTCCAGACAGCATCATCCTCTAGACAGCATCATCCTCCAGACAGCATCATCCTCCAGACAGCATCATCCTCCAGACAGCATCATCCTCTAGACAGCAGGACAGCATCATCCTCCAGACAGCAGGACAGCATCATCCTCCAGACAGCAGGACAGCATCATCCTCCAGACAGCAGGACAGCATCATCCTCCAGACAGCAGGACAGCATCATCCTCCAGACAGCAGGACAGCATCATCCTCCAGACAGCCGGACAGCATCATCCTCCAGACAGCATCATCCTCCAGACAGCATCATCCTCTAGACAGCATCATCCTCCAGACAGCATCATCCTCCAGACAGCATCATCCTCCAGACAGCATCATCCTCTAGACAGCATCATCCTCCAGACAGCAGGACAGCATCATCCTCCAGACAGCATCATCCTCTAGACAGCAGGACAGCATCATCCTCCAGACAGCAGGACAGCATCATCCTCCAGACAGCATCATCCTCTAGACAGCAGGACAGCATCATCCTCCAGACAGCATCATCCTCCAGACAGCAGGACAGCATCATCCTCCAGACAGCATCATCATCCAGACAGCATCATCCTCTAGACAGCAGGACAGCATCATCCTCCAGACAGCAGGACAGCATCATCCTCCAGACAGCATCATCCTCCAGACAGCATCATCCTCTAGACAGCATCATCCTCCAGACAGCATCATCCTCCAGACAGCATCATCCTCCAGACAGCATCATCCTCTAGACAGCAGGACAGCATCATCCTCCAGACAGCAGGACAGCATCATCCTCCAGACAGCAGGACAGCATCATCCTCCAGACAGCCGGACAGCATCATCCTCCAGACAGCATCATCCTCCAGACAGCATCATCCTCTAGACAGCATCATCCTCCAGACAGCATCATCCTCCAGACAGCATCATCCTCCAGACAGCATCATCCTCTAGACAGCATCATCCTCCAGACAGCAGGACAGCATCATCCTCCAGACAGCATCATCCTCTAGACAGCAGGACAGCATCATCCTCCAGACAGCAGGACAGCATCATCCTCCAGACAGCATCATCCTCTAGACAGCAGGACAGCATCATCCTCCAGACAGCAGGACAGCATCATCCTCCAGACAGCAGGACAGCATCATCCTCCAGACAGCATCATCCTCTAGACAGCATCATCCTCTAGACAGCAGGACAGCACTGGATTAGGGTTCGCCTAAGAAGAATGTGGCTTCTAACCTTTGTCATCCCCTTCTTGGATTGGTGGAAGCTTTTGGACTGACCAATCTGAGATGACTGAATCTTATGATTTTGGGTCAGTCAAGCTTCCATTAATTCAGAGACGGCCATAATCTTTCTGACATCTGTTTCATTGATCTGATCTTGACAATCATGATACGGTTTATCAGCTTAAATAGTACATTCTAGTTTTTTCTTCACTCAAGTTTAAAAAGTTTGTCAGCAGTGAAAGAAAGGTTTGAGTGCGTTAACTTGAATGACAGAATTATCCTTGATTTTAGGGCCAAGATATTCCCAAGAATCCCTGTCCCATCTAGTCTTCATGTGTTCTCCTTTTCACCCTCTACTCTTCCCTTCTTCCTCTCCCCCTTACTTCTACTTCACCCCTTTCCCTCCCTCTTAGTGGGGAGTGGTCAATGTGTTAACGTGCTTCCATTCCTTGAGTCCTGCAGTTCATTTGTACAGCTGGATCTTAGCAGGAGTAATTTAAGTGAATTGCTATGCTCAAGTGGACCACATACGTGAAGTGTTTCAAAAAGCACACGTCATAAAATGCATGAATACGTGTATGCAACATGCCAACAGTATTTGTGTTCAACACGTATTTTAGTTAAATTTGTATTTCAGTTTCCAACTGGAAGAGATTTAAATTAGCTAGAGGTAGTATGTCTTCTTTGATTATGAAAGTAATTAACCACAAGCAGGGTATCAAATGAGGATCATAAATCCTGTGGATATATTAGGCCATTCATTATACAAACGACGGGAGTGGATCGGCCAGGAGGATTTCCAATAAAATTCTTGCTATGCTATGCTGAGGGAAACTCCTTTATTAAGTACAAGTGTGTGCGTGTGTGTATGTGACCATGTGCATGTATGTGTGCGTATATGGGGAGGGGGGAGGATGAGAAGGGGTGTGAGACATGAGGACAATAGGACAAGGGGAGAGTGGGAGGAGGTAGAAGAGGAAAGTATGAGGATGGAGGAGAGGTGGAAAGGGAGGTGGGAAGGAAGAGAGATGCAGAGGTAAGCGTTGTTTCTGGAGGAGTCTGAGATGACAAATCTTGGAGTTTGTTTACTGACAGCCTTTGAGCTAATGCTTTAGAGCCAGTTAGGGTTAAGGTAACGGTTTAGTCCCATCTTTCAGCTTGGGAGAATTCCTGTTTAGCAGCAATTTAGGGAATTCTGGCATGTGCTCTTACTTCCTGCAGTGAGTGTGTAAGCCTGAGTGAGTGTGTAAGTCTGGGTGCATAAGTGTGAGCACAGTGAGTGTGTGTGTGTCCGGATGCAGGCCTTGTAGCCTGCGTGTCTCTCACACTCTTGCAATGTGTCTCACAGTCTGTCTTACAGCTTGTTTTCATTAGTGATTGGGTCGTTAACATATCTCTCAGATTGACATACCTGTGTGTGTGAGGGAGTGAGTGTGTATGTATGGAAGTAAGGGGGGTGTATGATTAAAATATTAGTGCAGGCAAAAGGAGGAAGGGCAGTGTGTGTGAAGTGATGAGGGAAGGGGGGGCAGAAGAAGATGGGCTACTGTTGTCCTGACCCTAACTCTGCTCCCTCCTGACCCTCCTGACCCTAACTCTGTTCCCTCCTGACCCTCCTCATCCTAACTCTGCTCCCTCCTGACCCTCCTGACCCTAACTCTGCTCCCTCCTGACCCTCCTGACCCTAACTCTGCTCCCTCCTGACCCTCCTGACCCTAACTCTGTTCCCTCCTGACCCTCCTCATCCTAACTCTGCTCCCTCCTGACCCTCCTGACCCTAACTCTGCTCCCTCCTGACCCTCCTGACCCTAACTCTGTTCCCTCCTGACCCTCCTGACCCTAACTCTGCTCCCTGCTGACCCTCCTGACCCTAACTCTGCTCTCTCCTGACCCTCCTGACCCTAACTCTGTTCCCTCCTGACCCTCCTCATCCTAACTCTGCTCCCTCCTGACCCTCCTGACCCTAACTCTGTTCCCTCCTGACCCTCCTGACCCTAACTCTGCTCCCTCCTGACCCTCCTGACCCTAACTCTGCTCCCTCCTGACCCTCCTGACCCTAACTCTGTTCCCTCCTGACCCTCCTCATCCTAACTCTGCTCCCTCCTGACCCTCCTGACCCTAACTCTGCTCTCTCCTGACCCTCTCGACCCTAACTCTGTTCCCTCCTGACCCTCCTGACCCTAACTCTGCTCCCTCCTGACCCTCCTGACCCTAACTCTGCTCCCTCCTGACCCTCCTGACCCTAACTCTGTTCCCTCCTGACCCTCCTGACCCTAACTCTGCTCCCTCCTGACCCTCCTGACCCTAACTCTGTTCCCTCCTGACCCTCCTCATCCTAACTCTGCTCCCTCCTGACCCTCCTGACCCTAACTCTGCTCTCTCCTGACCCTCCTGACCCTAACTCTGCTCCCTCCTGACCCTCCTGACCCTAACTCTGTTCCCTCCTGACCCTCCTGACCCTAACTCTGCTCCCTGCTGACCCTCCTGACCCTAACTCTGCTCTCTCCTGACCCTCCTGACCCTAACTCTGTTCCCTCCTGACCCTCCTCATCCTAACTCTGCTCCCTCCTGACCCTCCTGACCCTAACTCTGCTCCCTCCTGACCCTCCTGACCCTAACTCTGTTCCCTCCTGACCCTCCTGACCCTAACTCTGCTCCCTCCTGACCCTCCTGACCCTAACTCTGCTCCCTCCTGACCCTCCTGACCCTAACTCTGTTCCCTCCTGACCCTCCTCATCCTAACTCTGCTCTCTCCTGACCCTCCTGACCCTAACTCTGCTCCCTCCTGACCCTCCTGACCCTAACTCTGTTCCCTCCTGACCCTCCTGACCCTAACTCTGCTCCCTCCTGACCCTCCTCATCCTAACTCTGCTCCCTCCTGACCCTCCTGACCCTAACTCTGCTCCCTCCTGACCCTCCTGACCCTAACTCTGTTCCCTCCTGACCCTCCTGACCCTAACTCTGCTCCCTCCTGACCCTCCTCATCCTAACTCTGCTCCCTCCTGACCCTCCTGACCCTAACTCTGTTCCCTCCTGACCCTCCTCATCCTAACTCTGCTCCCTCCTGACCCTCCTCATCCTAACTCTGCTCCCTCCTGACCCTCCTGACCCTAACTCTGTTCCCTCCTGACCCTCCTCATCCTAACTCTGCTCCCTCCTGACCCTCCTGACCCTAACTCTGCTCTCTCCTGACCCTCCTGACCCTAACTCTGCTCTCTCCTGACCCTCTCGACCCTAACTCTGTTCCCTCCTGACCCTCCTCATCCTAACTCTGCTCCCTCCTGACCCTCCTGACCCTAACTCTGCTCTCTCCTGACCCTCCTGACCCTAACTCTGCTCCCTCCTGACCCTCCTGACCCTAACTCTGCTCCCTCCTGACCCTCCTCATCCTAACCCTTCTCCTTTCCTGTCCCCTCACCCCAATACTTAAATTCTGCTCTTCTAAAGTATTTTGCTAATTTTCATGCTAATCTTTTATGTGGGCCTTTTAAGGTGCATATTAAACTCTAGATTCTGCTGGGCTAAGGTTAGTGACAGAATGACATCAGCCCTCCTGAAAACATGTTTATATAGACAGGAAGTGGCTTATGTAAGTTCAGCGCTGTACACTAAGAGCTCACCCTGGCAAACTCATTTTGAAACCATGACAGCCTTTCCACAGTCAATGTTTGTGGGTGGGTTTCCTTTTCTCCCTCTAATACAAACATACACACACACAACACCCCCCCCCCCCACACACACACACACACACACACACACACACACACAAGACCACACACATCTAAGACCACCACATACAGATGCACACACACAACCCTCCAACAGCCCTGCTACGAGCCCTCCAGCAACCCACTACCAGCCCTCCAGCAGCCCACTACAAGCCCTCCAACAGCCCACTACCGGCCCTCCAACAGCCCTGCTACCAGCCCTCCAACAGCCCACTACCGGCCCTCCAGCAGCCCTGCTACAAGCCCTCCAGCAGCACGCCAACAGACCTACTATCAACCCTCTACCAGCCCACTACCAGCCCTTCAACTGCCTGTTACCAACCTTCCAACAGCCCACTACCAGCCCTCCAGCAGCCCACTACCAGCTCTTCAACAGCCCACTATCAGCCCTCCAGCAGCCCACTATCAGCCCTCCTGCAGCCCACTACCAGCCCTCCAGCTGCCCACTATCAGCTCTTCAGCAGCCCACTACCAGCCCTCCAGCAGCCCACTATCAGCTCTCCAGCAGCCCACTACCAGCCCTCCAGCAGCCCACTACCAGCAGCCCACTACCAGCCCTCCAGCAACACACTACCAGCCCTCCAGCAGCACACTACCAGCCCTCCAGCAGCCCACTATCAGCTCTCCAGCAGCCTACTACCAGCAGCCCACTACCAGCCCTCCAGCAACACACTACCAGCCCTCCAGCAGCCCACTACCAGCAGCCCACTACCAGCCCTCCAGCAACACACTACCAGCCCTCCAGCAGCACACTACCAGCCCTCCAGCAGCCCACTATCAGCCCTACAGCAGCCCACTATCAGCCCTACAGCAGCCTACTACCAACAGCCCACTACCAGCCCTCCAGCAGCCCACTTCCAGCCCTCCAACAGCCCACTACCAGCCCTCCAACAGCCCACTTCCAGCCCTCCAGCAGCCCACTATCAGCCCTCCAGCTGCCCACTATCAGCTCTTCAGCAGCCCACTACAAGCTCTCCAGCAGCCCACTATCAGCTCTCCAGCAGCCCACTACCAGCCCTCCATCAGGGCCCTCATCCCAACCTATAGAGACACACCTTGGCTCTAACCCTTTCTTTATCCTCCCTTGTTTATTATTTATATTTATACATTGACATTTATTCAAACATACATCAATGTATGTCAATATATTGGTTCCTTTTCTTTATTTTTTTTTTCCTTTGGAGGATAAGGGAGGGTCATGTTGGACATCCTGTGCTCACACATAAAGTTTGATAGTAAGATTTCAAAGTCAGATTTTCAAACCCCAAACACCTTAAAACCAGACCCTGAACCCTCTTGTTGACTTACAAGCAGCCAACTTCTAAATCTAAACCATTGATTGTAAAGAGACTGGAAAGAATAACAGCTCTGAAACATTAAAGCCTAGTTTATGCTCCCGCGTCACTCCCTACGCCGGGGGCGTGGCGCGGTTGTTGAGCATTCGAAGTTCCGCGTCGAGGGTCCGCGTTTACTCTGCAATTCACTGGCATGCCGCCAGGGGGGTGTGGCTGTGTGGTTTCAATCCTTGCTCTTTCTTCCGGTCATTTCCTTTATAATGTCTATGCCATATGGTACCAACCATAGACATTTAACTTTATAATTTATTTATAACATTTAACTTTATAATGTCTATGGTACCAACAATAAACAACTGCAAGCAATGGAGACCGAGCAGGAGCTGCTGTTTTTGGAGTGGGAGCTCATCGGTTAACTGTGAACTATACATGGTGTGCAAACTGTGTTGTTCTGAAAATAAATATCAAAACAACTCTTTGAAAACAAACTTGTGTGTTTTATTCTTCTGTATTAAATAATTAACACATTTAAGCACGCACATGACTGATGATGTAGCACTCGGCTTCTGATATTGCTACTCATGCACTCGGCGACCTCCAGCCCCATGTTTGCGCCATCTCCCTCCATGAGTTCGTACTCATTTGGTAGTCTTTGTAATCTTTCATAGATTAATCGCTCGTCTCCTTGGTCCATCGATTTTACCGGTCCAGAAGAACTTTAAAAATGGCGCGGTAGAACGAAAGACCAAAACAGAAAAAGCAGCTGCCGGAAATGACGTTCTGAGTGGACCAATCACAGCGCTTGTGCCGCCGACAACGCAACGCGGAGTCAGGATTTTTTGGAGGTGCGCGGAGGGGCAGTGCGGGAGGAGCGGCGCATGCGGCGCATGCGGCGGGCGACGCATCGCGGGAGCATAAACTAGGCTTAAGCCAAAACGTCATTGATCGCCCCCAGGTGGCTGCCCGCAGTAAAGGTTAGGGTTAGGTTAGGGTTAGGTTAGGGTTAAGGTCTGCCTATGTTGGGGAGGGGATTTGGGAAATGAAAAACTTTTCCTAAAGATGGTTTCCGTCACTTTAGTTACGTTTTTTATTATGGGTTTGGGCTTTTATTAACATAAGAAGGGGTTGTTGTGTGTTTGTGATTTGATAAGGCTTTGGTTCTCACGATGTGTGTTTCATAATCAATAAGCCTGCTATGTTTGGGGTCTATCATGTTGCTATGCTCAGTGACCGCCGCTCTTTTGTAAAGCGCTCTTTTGTAAGTCGCTTTGGATGGAAGTGTCTGATAAATGAATAAATGTATATGTAAATATTACGATCTCTTACCTATTTATATCTCATTAAAACTTTGATTTTATTGTCTTATGCATCTCTGTATTTTTTTCCTCCATAGCTGGTTAGGGTAACCCTATCTTTCAGTCCCATCCATCTTCATTGTTTCACACTTTTCATTCTCTCTTTCCATGTGTGGAGGTTTGCAAACACAAAATGTTGAGGTCTGAGTCAACTTTGGCTGCCAGACAAGGAACATTACTTTGTTCCAAAACACAACCAATTATATGATTTCCTACATGTACTGCAAAAGAAATAGTCCATGTTCCCATGATAATGTTCTCAGCATTATTCCGATTGAACCGTTTTCCATCCAAGGAATGAAATAAATACAAGTAGGTGCAAGCTGACTAAATGTAAAAGTAAGATGAACCAGGGGTTATCCCAACCATGTTGAACCAGGGGTTATCCCAACCATGTTGAACCAGGGGTTAACCCCAACCATGTTGAACCAGGGGTTAACCCCAACCATGCTGAACCAGGGGTTAACCCCAACCATGCTGAACCAGGGGTTAACCCCAACCATGCTGAACCAGGGGTTAACCCCAACCATGCTGAACCAGGGGTTAACCCCAACCATGCTGAACCCATGCTGAACCAGGGGTTTACCCCAACCATGCTGAACCAGGGGTTAACCCCAACCATGCTGAACCAGGGGCTAACCCAACCATGCTGAACCAGGGGTTAACCCAACCATGTTGAACCAGGGGTTAACCCCAACCATGTTGAACCAGGGGTTAACCCCAACCATGCTGAACCAGGGGTTAACCCCAACCATGCTGAACCCATGCTGAACCAGGGGTTTACCCCAACCATGCTGAACCAGGGGTTAACCCCAACCATGCTGAACCAGGGGCTAACCCAACCATGCTGAACCAGGGGTTAACCCAACCATGTTGAACCAGGGGCTAACCCCAACCATGTTGAACCAGGGGTTAACCCCAACCATGCTGAACCAGGGGTTAACCCCAACCATGCTGAACCAGGGGTTAACCCCAACCATGCTGAACCAGGGGTTAACCCCAACCATGCTGAACCAGGGGTTTACCCCAACCATGCTGAACCAGGGGTTAACCCAACCATGTTGAACCAGGGGTTAACCCCAACCATGCTGAACCAGGGGTTAACCCCAACCATGCTGAACCAGGGGCTAACCCAACCATGCTGAACCAGGGGTTAACCCAACCATGTTGAACCAGGGGCTAACCCCAACCATGTTGAACCAGGGGCTAACCCCAACCATGTTGAACCAGGGGCTAACCCCAACCATGCTGAACCAGGGGCTAACCCAACCATGTTGAACCAGGGGCTAACCCAACCATGCTCAACCAGGGGTTAACCCCAACCATGCTGAACCAGGGGTTAACCCCAACCATGCTGAACCAGGGGTTAACCCCAACCACGTAAGAGGTGCTAATTCTCATCCCAGCTGCTTCACACTCAGATGCAAATCGTTCCAGAGCTGCAGACCTGCTGCAAACCAGCCAACAGGACAACATCAACCACAAACAGCAGAGATGAGATCCTGTGCTCCGCACACTCTCCCCTGGCTCCTGTGCTCCGCACACCCTCCCCTGGCTGTGCCTATAATTTCTGTCCATAAAAACTTTGAACAGAACCGCTGACGAAGGTCAATCCTGGCAGAGTCCAGCGTTCACCAGGAACAGGTCTGACTTATTACTAGCAATGTGAACACAGCTCCTGCTGCGGTCAAACAGGGAACGGACGACCCCTAACAAAGGGCCCCGGACCCCATATTACTGAAGTACCCCCCTGCAGGACACCACGAGGGACACAGTCAAATGACTTCTCCAGATCCACAAAGCACATGTGGGCTGGATAGGCAAACTTATTTGGAGCTGTATCATTCAAATAAATAATTTAAAAATCATACATTATGATTTCTCAATTTTGTTGTTGATTATGTCTCGCAGTGGACATGCACCTACAATGACAATTTCAGACCCCTCCATGATTTCTAAGGTGGAAAACTTGCAAAATATCAGGGTGTTCAAATACTTATTTTCCTCACTGTATGTAAAGTATAAATATACATATTTTAAACATTATGGCACCCACACACACATATACGCAAATTCCTTGGGGGCAAATCCTACTTTGTGGATTTTCACTTACCGGTTAGTTTCCGGTCCCTATTAACCGAGATAAACGAGGGATTACTGTACTTCAACAGCCTTTACTTTTTTAATTAAAGGTAAATAAAAATGATAGAAAATGGTTAATCTTTGAAAACAGTATCCAAACACACCTTAACCTCAATAACCTTTTCAAATCTTTATCAGAAAATCTCCCAAAATTCATTAGATTTTTCCTATGGGCAATTTAAACACCATTTATAAATAGTAACAGGAATAAATAGTGGTTGTATGGTTAGAATTTGAATTAAATACCAACTAATGCTTACTCTCCAGGTATTATAATTATAGTCACCAGATAATGGGACAAGTTCAACAACCTACGCAATTTCTGCACACATTTTTCTTCCTTGCTGTCTGAAACCAATGGAAAGACACTGAATGGTTGAAGTCGGTAAACACCAGGGGGGTATTGCACGAAAGTAGAATAAAGAAAGCCAGAATAACTGAGCAAGCGCGGCTTGACCTAGTCTGGCCGTCGTATCCTGGCTTAATTGGTTGCACGTTTGCCAAGCCAGGATGAAAAGGCGCGGCTATGTCAAGCCAGATGTAGGTAGTCAGGATTAATGCGTGTTCACGGCATTCTTAAATAGACCTCGCGATCGCTCACAGAATCACCGATCAGAACATGGAAAAGAGTTACGCAACATATTTCACGGCCGCAGAACAACAGCTCCTGATGGAGTTTTATGAGGAGGAGAAGGATATTAATTAAAAAGGACAATACTCAAGCCATAATAAAAGAAAGAGAATAAACCTGGCAGACAATAGCGGACCGGATTAATGCGTTAGTATTCAAAAAGTGTACAATCCTCTGGAGCTGTCATAATTGGGCTACAATTAAGCATGTCCATAAGTTTAACTTTTTCTGCGAATGTTACGTAGGTGTACAGCCACAGTAAATATTACAGTAAACCGCAACTTTATTGATGCACAGGTAGAGAAGACGCGGAGAGACTGTTTATCCAATCAGAATGCAGAACACAATGCACGTGGCAAATCCGTGAAGTGAACCGTGATATCGCGAGGATTCACTGTACTGAACCATGATATCGCGAGGGTTCACAGTACTGAACCGTGATATAGCGATGGTTTACTGTAATGCAATAAAACATATTTATGAAACCTCGACGGCAGTTTGACAAGCAGTCTTCATCAGCATATCAATATAACACTTGGGCAGAGTAATAATAATACCACTTAAATCAATATTAAAATACTGTTGTAGATTTAATTGAAATGAGAAATGACAATATACTAAATATGTGTAAATGTTAAATGCATTATAATTAAAATGATGCAACATATTTAAAAAGATCATGGACATGCTGTAAAACACGTGAATTCCTCACAGGATTGACTGTGGAAATGCAGGTGAATCACTAGGATTAATCTTAGCCTGGCTGTTAGCCTGGTCCGGAGCAGGCTAGCTGCGGAGAATAAATCACCATGGTAACTTGGCCAGGCTAAGTTTTATCAGCTTTCGTGCAACCGACTTGAGGCTAAATTCAGCCAGGATAACCAACATAGCCCGGCTTAATCCCTTATCCTAGTTTTGTGCAATACCCCCCAGGATGCAACTCAATTTACCCAGAAATCTTACACTCTTTTGTTTACTTCATGGTTGTCCTAGTGAGTGACCCCTTCTGGTCAAAGTAAGAATGACAGATTTCTGTCCTTAAAACATGACATCATCAGAGCATGTGGTTAGACCTGTGTTTGCTCCTTGATTTCAGTTGGTTTGAAGGCACTTTGGTATGTAGATACATGATACTTTCTATGCATTTTCTTTGTATATCTTGTATACTGTAATACAGTTGTGGTCAAAAGTTTACATACACTAGTGAAGATCATGTATGCCATGGCAATATAGGGTTTTCAATAAACTCTACAACTCTTATTTTTCTGTGATGGAATGATAAGGAGCACATATTTCTTTGTCACAGAAAACATTCATGAAAAATGGTCCTTTTACGAATTTATTATGGGTCTTTTGAAAATGTGTCAAAATCTTCTGGGTCAAAAATATACATACAGCACCTTGAATTACCAATTTGGTGATGTAGAAAAAGTTGTTTCAATCCAATTTGCTTTTTGGCATGGCCTCCTAACTTCTTACGAGTGATTATGATTGACTCCAGCTGGTGACTTCTTTCAGTCCATGTAAATAGGGCTTGTTTGACACATTCACTAGACTCAGCCAGAAATACTACAATGGGAAAGTCTAAGGAGCTCAGCACGGATCTGAAAAAGCGCATCATTGACTTGAACAAGTCAGGAAAGTCCCTTGGAGCCATTTCAAAGCAGTTGCAGGTCCCAAGATCAACTGTGCAAACAATTGTTTGTAAGTATAAAGTGCATGGCACAGTTGTATCATTGCCACGATCAGGAAGAAAACGCAAGCTATCACTTGCTGCTGAGAGAAAATTGGTCAGGTTGGTCAAGAGTCAACCAAGAACCACCAAAAAGCAAGTCTGCAATGAGTTGGAGGCTGCTGGAACACATGTGTCAGTGTCCACAGTCAAGCGTGTTCTACATCGCCATGGGCTGAGAGGCTGCCGTGCAAGAAGGAAGCCATTACTCCAGAAGCGGCACCTTACGGCTCGACTGAAGTTTGCTGCTGATCACATGGACAAAGACAAGGCCTTCTGGAGGAAAGTTCTGTGGTCAG